>SNQJ01S0015096.1:60343-73079 GCA_010110895.2 Picea sitchensis | reverse complement strand
ATCCTAGCTCCGTTCCAATGCTCATACGATGATGAACCTACAAAAGAACGCAACCAACCAAAGTAATAGCGTAAACTCAATATAAACCTATGTATGTGATCAAGGAATCATACAATAAAACACAACAAGCTTTATAAGAACGAATCATATTACTGTATCATAGTGAATGTGAAAGAGAGATTACAACCATGACCTTAATGTCATAAATTCCCTTCCAACTGTCCTTCATTCCCCACACACTTCTTGCTCCAAGAATTCTGAGAGCACAAATCTGATAGTACTTACAATCTATCTTGACAAAGGCAAAAACTCAAAACCACTCTAACCAAGCTAATAATTCCAAGCCAAATCCAACTTAGCCCAATCCAAGCTCCAAAAGCTAACTTTCTCCATCAGAGCTCCTCTCCTTTTATAAGATGAAGAGGATAAGGTGAGGAGGTTAGGATGATCCCACCAAATCATGAAAGCGAGTAAGATCCAAACCATTCGGATGCCACCTCACCATGGAAGTTTCTCCTTCTAGAAGATTCCATAAAACGCTTGTTTTTCCCATGTGTAGGCATTCTCGCACCCTGCCTATAGAGCAACTTGCGAACCTCTCGCAACCCAACTATGGTGCAACCTGTGAGAATCAGGCATTCTCGCACCCTACCTATATAGCAACCTGCGAACTTCCTTTTTTATAGGGTTTTTACAAAGGAAAATGCAACTACTTTTCTCAGGAAAAGTTCTTCTCTCTTCTTTCTTCAGGAACTCAGGCCATTGACCCCTCTAAAGGAAACATATAGGTTTACATCATTAACGGTCATAGGGATGATGAAAATAATGTGTAACACCAAGGTTCAACATTAAATCTCGAAATCACCCGCAAGCAGATGAAGTCTCAACCGAGGTACCTATGGGGATTGCAGGAACCCAATTTCCACGGTCATGGAGGAATATGAGGCATAAATCCTTACTATTTACTTAAAATTCATTTATATTCCCTGTGCACAAATTCATAATAACATACTAACATGTGATAAATTCATCTTACTTAACCATTCAACAAGTGCGCAAAACCCTTATATTCATATTAACCATTAAGAATATACTACATGTGCACAATAAATAGAATAAACCAACATGTCATGACAACAAACACATCAGGACAAAAATATTTAATGTAGTTCACCCCAAATTGGGCTACGTCCACAACAACTGGCTTCTTATATTATTCATTCATCTCTAGTTCTTACAATAGGTGTGCACTGCACTCACACAATAATCTTGGTTAAACTCCAAACCTTCCCAAGTTTTTATATGTTGTAGTGCACACATACCTCTTGAATGATATTCAACTCAGCTCATACTCATCAACTAGCCAAGCGCTATTCATTGCCCAAAAACCAACTCAACTCACTCAGAATTATTCTCCCAAAGTTCTCATTCTAATTTTTTCCAAAAGCTACTTTCTACCCATAACCCATACACATTTATACATATAAATTGGGGCTTATCCCGTTACAATGTGGACAAAATGTCCCAACACTCCTACCTAAATTACGTCTTCTGTGCACTGGCTCCTGAAAATGTGCTAACTCTCTTCTATGCATGCTGCTCCTTTGCTGACTTGTCACGCGGTCTGCTCCTGTGGAACTCCCAATACTAACCCAAAATGTGCTGCTCCAACAGGCCCCCAAAACTCACCTGTGGCTCATCCTGAGACACTTCAGGCCTACTTCCATGTCTTCATGAACTTGTGAAATGTTTCTCGTGTGGTCGCGACCTTTTATTTGACTTGTTCTTCCTACTGCAATATTTATTCTGCTATCTCTGCTGTAGTATGAGTCTCCAACTTCTCTTCACTATCTCTTCCTTACTTCCTTGTGATGCCTTGCATAGCTACCAATTCCCCTGCTACTTGGAACACTTCCTCTTGCAGCGTCTCTAAATTCTATGCACGAGCCTGTTGTTATGCTCGTACTTGGATCATGTCTAAGTATAGATGCCTATTCTCGCAAAGTGCATTAATCTTTTCTTCTGTTGGTAGAGTGATAATGGTTTCCTTGAAATTTTGTGCCCTATCCTGCATAGCCTGCAACTTCTACTTGATTTCTTGTAGCTATGCATCTTCTGTCATTTTCATCCACACTTGTGTGCTTTCATCATACAATTTGGAACACTCCTCTAAAATCTTGATGCTTGCTACTATCGTTGTCACTATATTCTCTCTCTATTCCCTTTCTTCTGGTGGTGTACTCAGTATTTGGTGCACTTCCAGATCATTAATATTCATGAGGAAGCCTTGAATGGATTCACCAATATTTGTGACTTGTTCTTCTAATAGGGTGTCTTCCTTTAAAAACACTTTTGGAATGGTATTATAAACCCCCTGTACCTCATGTTTTAGTCTCTCCGTTCTCTACGAAACCTCATCTCTCTCTGGCCTAAGTTGATCGCATTCTTCCTATACTACATCATTGTCTTCAACTACCTTGGATAACTCCATTGATGTTGATGCTGCATGTAGTTGAATTTCTTGTGTGACACTCATTTGCAGATTATGTAGTATTTCTATAGGATTTTGGGATAACACCAAGTCGATATGACTAAGTGGTTTTTCTTACTCTTGTAAATCTATTGTAGGGAACTGTAAGGCTCCTGTTGCTATCTTCATTACTTGACACTCATATGCTGTCACATATGTAATTGGTTGAATCTTCATCATCTGCTCTTGTTTGCTTGTTCTAACTAGTGTGATTCTAGTGGTGCCCAAAATTTGACGCAGTGCAGAAATCTGCGCTTGCACGTTTGAGTTCCTTTCTTCTTGCTTCTACGCTGCTCACTCAAAATCTTCCTTAGTCACCTCCCTCACCTGATCTGCAATATTTTCTAAGTCATCCTCTGATAGGTCCTGGGTGGCCACTTCCTTAAATCCTTTCCTCTTCTTTCGTTGTGGTTATGATCTCTCCCTATCCTAGTCCTTTCACTTCTTGCCTTGGTGCCATATTGTTTTTTGTGATTCTCCTACACCATTTCTTTCACTTTCTTCGTCTTCATCATCATATCCCATTTCTTCTATTTTTGGTTGTTGTGTCTCGGGCTGCTCTATTTCTATCGGTGGGATATTCCACTCAACATCCCAATCTTCCATGATGTGTCCCATTTCTTCTTTAGTTACCCTGTATCTCGTGGGTAACCATTCCTAAGTTTCGTCCTTATTTGCTTGGATATACATGTGATGACACCGTGCTTTAAATCACACAACTTCCTTGTATGCTTCTACCATTTGCGGTAATATGCACAATGTCCTCTAGATGCTCTCCCAAATAACCTCATTATAGATGTAAAAACAAGTTTTTTATCTTGTTGTCTCTCCTTGTGCACGATATGCCACAAGTTAGCGTATCTCGCTGCCAAACATGGTTTGTTTGTTGCTGACAAAAATTGTGAGTCCTCAGGCTTCCTCCAAGCCACTAATTCTATCCGTATCAACAACCATGCGTAATGAAATTCCCTACCTATGTCTTGAGCTTCCCTGCAGTCTATTAGAAACTGGTTGACTAAGAACGTTGCCCAGTTCAATCTGTATGCCTTCTACACACTTCTATGCCATTTCTACCACACCTGTTGGCACTTGATATTTGTGACATTTCCTCAACAATTTTCCAGCCAACACTTGCATTGAAAACTTGATGCACTTGTCATTGATACTTGGTACATCGAGCCTGCACGCTCCTCTAAACGTATCAAATTTCTCTTTCATTCTTTCTGTCAAAGCTTTATTCGTTCTAATTTTTTCCAAAAGATACTTTCTACCTAGAACCCATACATATTTATACATATACATTTGGGATTATCCCATTACAATGTAGACAAAATGTCCCCAAACTCCTACATAACTTCCATCTTCCTTGCACTGGCTCCTGAAAATGCACTAACTGTCTTTTGTGTGCATTGCTAACTTGTCATGCGATCTGCTCCTACGTGACTCCCAAAATTAACCCAAAATGTCCTACTCCAACAATGGTAGCCACAAATGAGACCAATTAGTTGCAAAGTAACCCTACAAATTTTGAGAACAATCTCAACTCAATAACAAATCATAAGCTTCTGGGATGTCCATAACAAAAATGTCAATTACCTTGGAGACTTTAGGATTTGAAGATAATCTAATCATGAAATATTTTGGTTCACCCATAACCTTGACATCAGATCTATCCAATTGAATGATTCAAGTAGTGCACTTTGTAGGTACAACATTAATCTTTTGGTTGACAGAATAAGGCATGACATTATAAGAGGTGCTTGAATCTACCAAACAATTTTACACGTTAAAATTGAAGATTTCAAAGGTTAAGAGGAAAGGAGGAGTCTGAGATTCAGAATGCATCCCTATTTTGGCTGTGTTAATGGTGGATTTTAACATATTATTTTCCTCTTTTTAGCTTCAATAGTCTTGGAGCTGGTGTCCAAATTTGTTGTCGTCTTTTGTTGAGAGGAAAGGGATTTGAAACATAGATGATTTTAGGGGCTAAATTTCGCAAATGGGCTAATTTTCCATGGTTTTTCCCCAAAAAAGATTCGCCAATTTCCATTTTATCTAAAAATGATTTGCCCAAATTCCATACAATAAAATTATTTTACCTTAAAAGTCACCAAAAATTTATAGAAACTATATAAAATCCTTAGATATTTGAATATTTTTACAAAACTATCGCCAAACATTTTACATTTTGCATATTAAGGATTAGTAATATTAGTCCAGGTTTCTACATTTTAATATAAATTTCAATCCTTAAAATTATCCTTATCATTTGAACATGTTCATGATTAAATATATTTGCTGAGGAAGAGTGCATATGTCATATAGAAAAACATTTGCCTTGGTATTTTTCATATCTTCTATGACATTATATTCCATTGGTTGTGCATATGAATTTCCCAAAGTTTTTCTTGGATAAGAAGTGCTTGAAATAGTTTTGGGTTGAGGTGTGTTGTTCCTTTTTTGAGCTGTACCAGGGGGTGTGACTTTCCTAGGAGTAGAAATTGATTTGGCAGGGAGAATGGTGTCAGACGTAGGTCCTTTACTTCTTAGATTGTAAATGTTTTGGGTAGTTTGAGTGGCTTGTGAATCTCCTACTAATATTTACCCAAATGTCTCACCATCAGAGTCTAGTGACCAATCCCAAAGGGATAAGGCAGATTCTTCAATGTCATATCTATCTTTAGTTGCTTCTTGAACTTTTGTTTCCCGGGGTTGGTTATAAGGGATGGATTGCTATTCGAGTAATTGGTTAATGACCAATGTCATGGAATTTATCCACTAAGGACAAGTTTTATACAAATGATTTGTTTGATGATAAGAACATAAATTATCCATCCCCAACTCATCCATGTTTAGATTAAGATTTGAAGTTTTAGGTGGCTTGGGTTAGTTATTTTTTTTCTTGTGAAAAGGTCTAAAATGATTGTAATGTGATAACGCCTCACCAACATTCTTTTTCATATCAACAACTTCATTTGGATAATTTCTTGACCATTTTAAGCACACTTTCAAAATTAGTTGGCTCCTTCTTTGTTGGCTTGGTCAACAACAATGGTTTCTTGCTAGTTGTTTTGTTATATTCTACCTTGGGATTACCACTAAGAAAAAATATCTATTTTTCTACATATTTAGCTTCCTCATAATTCTCTACTAAAGTCAACTTACCAGCTCTTTAAACAAACATGGCAATAGAGGGGTGTAGAGAAAAAGTATTATATTCTATAGATAGTGCTTTGGTAGCTTGAGCGTCAACATGAAATTTATTGAGAATTGTTGTGAATCATTGGTTAAAATATTTATTTTTTTCTTTCTTTTCCATTTTAATGAAAATTAATTCTCTGAGAAGGGTTGTAGGGGTTTTATCTTCCCCAAATTTGTTTAGGCAAGATCTCTGAACGAAATCCCAAACCCTTATGGATTTGGCAGAATTTTTTTAATATCGTGTATATGCCTTGTTCTCAAAGGTGTAGGAAAAAAGTCTGTAAACTACATCTTCATAGTCAACATTCATGAGGCTGAAAACAAGGTAGAAATTCTTGATAGGGTCTTCCGAGGTGCGTGAATTGTCGAGATCAAATTTGGGTAAAAGACTCTATGGGAATTTAGGTAAGTCGTGCATGGGTATTACCAAGTGAAATATCCCCATTAAATCCATGCAAGGATACATTTCTGGTTACAAACCATATTGTAAGTTTCTTTGATGTTCTTGTCAAATTCAAATTTAGAATTAGAGGAAGAATGAGGTGAGGCTGGAGGGGTCAGAGGTATATGGTCTAAGGGTCAGGGAATTTTCTGAAGGTAAAACTCAACTATATCTTCAACATAATTGAAAATGATGTCTGTTAGGTTATAGGTCCACAAGTAGATCATCGTTTGGACAAGAGGGGAGTTACTCATAATTGACCAATTATCTTTTCTAAGGAACCAATGATACGTCAAACTGCTTCAACTTATGTCTTAGGAACAACATATAGATTTCCAGTTGGAGGTTATAAGTCTCCGAATAGAGGACTCTCAAGGGCAAGGGGAGCATCTCAAATGTGGATTTCCAACTCGGGATTATCACTCTCAGTAGGAAATGGGTGTGACTGTGTTCCATGCGTATTGTGTTGAAAATTCAATCCATGTGAAGATCGAGGAATTATGCCAACCATACAACTTTAAGCCCTCCTTCTAGTTCCAAAAAATCTATTGACACAGACAAAATTCCCTTTTATAGACATGGGTACTCCCCAATATGAAATCCAAATTAGAATTCACACCATTTGGGATACGAGTCCCATTCAAATTCTAGCTTGGCCACCATTATTGGGATGAGTGGTTTTGGTGTACAGAAATGGAAAGGGCAAAAACATGAACTAAACTAAGTGCAAAAATTAAGTTTAATCTAACCTATCCTAACTAGGAGTGAACTATCTAAGAAAAGAAAAAACAACAATACCACAAACTCCTACATACAATATTAAGTAGCTAGCTGCCAAAGGGGAACAAGTATTAGTAATATATGAACAAATACATACACATATTAATTCTACAACAATAACTCTTTCAAAGTTGTTTATTCATCATCTCAGAACAATGATATTGGAAAATAAATACATTGGAAAGCTACAACATTCATGCAAGAGTAGTCTATGAAATGAGTAGGGAAACCTTACAACATCCACAGTGATCATGAATAAGTTGGAAACAATTCACAACAAAAGCATAAAAAACACCAGAGTTCCTTCTCCTCCAAAATGGCCTTGAGGGCTTCTTGTTATTCAAATTTTAGATATAGTTAAAAAAATTACAAAATTTAAGAGCCCCTGCTAAGTGGGTTCTCTTTGTCATATATAGTTTAGTTTGTAACTATTTCTTGGGATTTCTTGAATTCCCCAATAGAAATTACAACTCTTGGTTTTCCCTATTTTGTTCCTTTTCTACTTCACAAAAATAATATTTTACAATTCAGTATGAATTTCATGAACGCCCCTCAACTTTGTTCCTAATGTATGCTTCCCACACTTCATGATAAGTGGAGATCAATATTACCATGGTGAACAACATACTTTATAATTTGACTTCATAAACTACTGAATCTTGGGACAAATTCTTCATATCCCTCTTTAGCTTGAGCCAAACAAAGTGAATTAAATTTTGGTCCTTTATAGGCATTGCCAAATGTTCCCACATTATGGCATTGGTCACTCTTTGATGAATCCATGTAGTAAGTTCTTTGGGATGTATGGCTACCTTCAAATCAATTTGAATTTTGTCATCTGGCCTTGGTTCACCTATAACATCAATTTTGGGCAAATTTCACTTGGTCACAAGTCTGGTGGCTGCTATGTACAACTTTGTGTAGGTATTGAGGGAAGTTTTCAAATATCTTTCTAGTGTTTCCCCAAATTGTTGGTAGTTTGTGAGGGATGCATAGTTTAATTTACTTTCTCTACCAGTCATCCTTGGGATATTTGCAGGGGTGTCATGATCCCCTTATTCCCATTTCTTCATTTCATCCATGGCCAATATTATACCAATGGATTCTATATTCTTCGTTTTAGCTTTGTCTAGCAGTGAGGTTATCCAAGAAACTGTTTTTTTGAATTCCTGCACATTGATATATAGCTACTTAGTTGAGTCTTTGAAATCCTTCCTGACATCAATAACACATATCCTAAATTAAGTGATGTTAGTCCTATCACCTTTATAGAACTTCATTTCTTCCTCTAGGCTCTTGATTTTATCATTGTAGTCTTTGATCTCTTGAACCATGTTCTTGATATTTTGTTTAGAGGCCCGAGTGAATGCTATGCTTGCTGAAGTAATAGCCAGGGGATTCTCTTTGATATCTTCAACTATAGTTGTCTCTGTAGTGTCTGAAAGTTAGGATATTCCGGAAATGACAAGTGTTTCCATGCTTTGCTGAATGATTTTGCGTGATTCTTTGTCAAATATGAAACAATTCATACTTGCCACTTTCTTGGCTTTGGAGGGTGTGAATCCTATTAGTCCTAACTCCCCTAGAGGCACGTAACCTTTAGTCATGGTTATGATGGAAGAGGATTTTGGATTATCAGTGTCCATTGGGTTGGTGTTATGTGGCATCTTGCCTTGTTCCTCACTTTTCCTTTCTTCCTCTTCTCTCTTTAACTTCTCTTCTCTCTCTGTCGAGATCCTTTCCTTTTCCTTTTCTTCTTATTCTTTTCTTATTTTCTTCTACTGCTATTGTTGGTTCAACCTCCCTTTTCTTCCTTTCTTCTTCCTCTTCTTGTTTATTCTTTTTATCCTCTTCAACTCTTGCTACTTCTTATTGCTGCAATTTGCTTCTCTGTTGAGATATGCCCCTCATATTTGTTGAATTTCCTTACTCCAACACCTAGGTACTTTGTTATATAGTGATTTCCTTGTTGTAAATCAAATTAGAAGATCACAAAATAGAACACACTTGCTGGAATAATAAACTCAAATAAATATAGCAAAAGCAATATTGGAAACCAAAATATCATACACAATACACAAAGATACTCTACCCATCAACTAAGCTTATAATTCATTGTAATACAGTGGTTTTGATTCCTCATATTAAATAACGTATTTTTTTAACTTGTGAAAGGCCAGAGTGCCCAAACAATTAAAAGAGGCCATCACTCCTAGGAAATGTAATGTTTTGATCATTATTAATAATAAAATACATTGATGGTTTGCATATGGAAAAGGACAAGAGTTATAGGGGGCTATGATTCCATGAGAGAGGGGGATCAAGGGGCTAAGTATTTTTATTATATTTTATTTATCCATAATTGTTTTAATTGAGAGAAGTGGTTACATGAGCTTCTTGGGGAAGGCCACGTGGTTCTTGATTTCCAAGTAATTATTTAAACCCATCTTTAGGCTATTTGGGGGGTTCACACTCTTCATTCAATTCACTATCCATTCACTCTTTCACTCATTCATCATTCCTCATTCATTTTGATATTGTCTTGGAAAAGAAAAAAAAATGAATTGTTGGAGAGAATCCATTGTTGGTTGGCTCTAGTGACTGATGGTGTATTCTAACCATGAATTAATGCCTGCATGTATGAAATGCATTGGCATTTGTTAAGTTTTTCTCACAACTACGAATACTAAGAGACCTAGAATGGAGATTCTTGACCAGAAGCACTGAAGCCATGAAAGGAGGTGGAAAGCATGAGGTACTATGTGGTAGAGAATGGGGTCAATTCTCTTGGGTTGTGCATGTTGGACAAAAGAGAGCTGGTGTACTTCAGATTTTTGTGTGTTGAGAAGCTTGTGAGAGGTTGAGTGTTGACTAGTTTGGGAAGCTGAGTGACACCCCAAAACCATCCTTGTGGATTCATAGCCCTAGCTCGGGGGTGACATTACTGTTGAGACTTGGAACAATAGTGTCTATGGTTGGGTGGAACGTCCTTAGTCTACAACTAATTGGTGATTCGTTTCATTAAAGATAAGTGCTCTCTGTCATGGTATCATTTACCTGTATATTTATTTTCGTTGTGTATTAATTATTAACTCTGATATTTGTGTTTATAATATACATACTTGCTGGTTATTGTTGTGTATGGAATTATCTTCCATTTATTTTATGATGTAGTATGAATCTTGATGATTGCAAGTGAGTCTTTCATGCTTCTTTATTAATTAAATGTCATCAAAAATTCGAAATCAGTTCATAGGTGAGTTTTGAAGTAGCATGGCCAACATGTGGGTGGTCGGGTATGTTACATATTGGTATCAAAGCAACATAAGTAACAATTATTCCCAAGAATAAAACCATCGCTCAACAACCTTTAATCTGACCTCTGCGTGGGTTTTGCACCATTGATCTGTGATGGGAATTATTTCTCTATCCCACATGCATGGGGAGATTCTTGACGTAAGGGTTTATTAACAAAAGGGAACCTTACATTACTTGTGTGTAATGAAGAGAGAACTACAGAATCCCGCACCGAGCGTAAACTTTTATGTTGTGGGGTCCACCATACCAAAGATCGAGAGATCATACTATTAACTAGGAGAAAAACCAACATTTTTGGGTTGAGATGATTTGGACCATTGATTCAGTGTGGTGAGATCGTCCTAGCTATTCGTCAGAGGAGGGTAATCAGATTATTATGGAACTAGGTTGCAACGAGACTCTGATGGGAGAAACTATGAAGCAACAAGGATCATTGATATATCGAGGTGTATAAAAGAGTGATATGGACTGTTGGATGTAGAGGGGTTGTCAGACTTCTATGGTTGGAGTAACTTCAGATGCTCAAGGTGGAGGCACTCTGATGGGGAGATTATGAGAGGTGATCTGGATTGTAGATCGAAGAATAGTTGATAAGTCATCTCAGCTGTTCGTCAGAGGAGGGTAATTAGAGTATTCCAGAACTGGGTTGCAATAGGACTCCAATGGGAGAAACATAAAAATAGTGAGGATCGTTGATATATCAATGTGTATACAGGAGTGATCTAGACTGTTGGATGCAGAGGGGTCGTTGGAGTCGGATGATCAGAGTAACCTCAGATGCCCGAGGTGGAGGCACTTCAATGGGGAGACTCTTAGAAGCAATCATGATCGTATATTGACACATATCCGAGAAGTGATATCACTTGTTCATCGAAGGAGGTATTTCGAAGGCCTGAAGAGAGGATGTGAGAAATGAGTCCGATGACAAGGGACTCCGAGAAGAGATATGAGTCATAGATTGACGAGAGAGTGAGATGCGATCTTAGTCGTAGATCTCAGTGGGTCCCACTTGAATACCTAGTGCAAAAAGGAGAAGGTGGGGGGGTTAAACACCTTGTAAGTAGAGACTCTGAAGTAATTAGATCCATTGATCTTCTACTCCAAGGGCCGTTGGATCCATCGGAGTATGCATGACCGGAGTATGCTTGTCGAAGTGGAATATGACTCCGATGGAGAAGAAATTTGACTACGATGAAAGGCTCCGAGTGAATACGAGCCGCTGATCTTGGTGGATTGATAGGACAATAATATTTTCTGTTAGGATTAATCCCTATTTTGAGATCAATGATGCATATTGCCACATAGGCAAAATCGTTCGATAGTTCCAAAAAAAAAACACACATATGGAGCCATTTTATTATTTTGGCCAAAAATGGAGTATATTAATTTAGATTTGGATGAAAATTGTATGTTATGACCGTGGGGAAGAGATCTAAAAAAAATGCCAGAGAGGGTCATTGTCCATTTCTACTTGGATTTGTTAGAAATTTTGAAATAGTGGTTTTCAAAGATCTGGGTCCAAATCATTGGCAAAGGTCCAGATTAAGATGAAATTCATGGAGAATGTCCAAAAAAAAGGCACGGAAAAAAACCACGAGTGAACTGAATAAATATTAAGGGGATTGGAATGTGGGTGTTGAAATAGGGCAAAATCCACTATTATGGGCCACTTTTTTGGGATTTTTGAGATTTTCAAAGGAGGAAAAGTGACCCCAGATAACAAAAATGAAAAATTTATTTACTCAAAATTTTATAAATTCATCAAGAAAAACAACCTTGGTTTAGTGAAAATTCTCTAGAAGTGCACAAATTGAGAGATAGCCAGTTTTGCTAAAGTTTGGAAAAAGGGGTGAAAAAGGGAAAAATGGTCATTTCCAGATTACTGCAGTTTTTGACTTGAGCATCAGATCGCAAATATGAGAGTTGTTATGAATTCCTTTTCATTATTTTTATTTGTCTCATATTCAATTTTCTCTAGTTCTTGACATATTTTCTTTTGCATTTTACTGAAGTTGGCATTTCAATAAAATTACACCTGTGGAGAAAATACACAAATGGGGTGAAATTGGCTTTTTCAGGAAGCCATAACTTTGAGATCAGAGATTAGATTGGGGAATGAGTACAATCGTTGGAAATATGATTCAGAGGAGAATAACCCATAATTTCTGGAATTTGGAGAATCGTGATACAAATGTTCATAAATTGAGTAGAAAAAAGGACATGTAGCATTAATTGACAAATTTTTATGATATGCATATTTCTAACAAAAATGGTTGCTTGGACATTTTGTAGAATTAGGGGTTATAAACATATCATTTCAGGATAAGAATGCATATTCAATAAATGGAGGAAGGAGAGGGAGCCTTCAGTCATGATAAAGAATCCAAAGGACAAAGTATCAATGTTGGTAATGCATAGACATAATCAAATGTACACAAGGGAAGAGGGGAGCAAGAAACATTAAT
>SNQJ01S0015096.1:27823-60293 GCA_010110895.2 Picea sitchensis | reverse complement strand
TCTTTATTAATTAAATGTCATCAAAAATTCGAAATCAGTTCATAGGTGAGTTTTGAAGTAGCATGGCCAACATGTGGGTGGTCGGGTATGTTACATATTGGTATCAAAGCAACATAAGTAACAATTATTCCCAAGAATAAAACCATCGCTCAACAACCTTTAATCTGACCTCTGCATGGGTTTTGCACCATTGATCTGTGATGGGAATTATTTCTCTATCCCACATGCATGGGGAGATTCTTGACGTAAGGGTTTATTAACAAAAGGGAACCTTACATTACTTGTGTGTAATGAAGAGAGAACTACAAAATCCCGCACCGAGCGTAAAATTTTATGTTGTGGGGTCCACCATACCAAAGATCGAGAGATCATACTATTAACTAGGAGAAAAACCAACATTTTTGGGTTGAGATGATTTGGACCATTGATTCAGTGTGGTGAGATCGTCCTAGCTGTTCGTCAGAGGAGGGTAATCATATTATTATGGAACTAGGTTGCAACGAGACTCTGATGGGAGAAACTATGAAGTAACAAGGATCATTGATATATCGAGGTGTATACAAGAGTGATATGGACTGTTGGATGTAGAGGGGTTCTCAGACTTCTATGGTTGGAGTAACTTCAGATGCTCAAGGTGGAGGTACTCTGATGGGGAGATTATGAGAGGTGATCTGGATTGTAGATCGAAGAATAGTTGATAAGTCATCTCAGCTGTTCGTCAGAGGAGGGTAATTAGAGTATTCCAGAACTGGGTTGCAATAGGACTCCAATGGGAGAAACATCAAAATAGTGAGGATCGTTGATATATCAATGTGTATACAGGAGTGATCTAGACCGTTGGATGCAGAGGGGTCGTTGGAGTCGGATGATCAGAGTAACCTCAGATGCCCGAGGTGGAGGCACTTCAATGGGGAGACTCTTAGAAGCAATCATGATCGTATATTGACACATATCCGAGAAGTGATATCACTTGTTCATCGGAGGAGGTATTTCGAAGGCCTGAAGAGAGGATGTGAGAAATGAGTCCGATGACAAGGGACTCCGAGAAGAGATATGAGTCGTAGATTGACGAGAGAGTGAGATGCGATCTTAGTCGTAGATCTCAGTGGGTCCCACTTGAATACCTAGTGAAAAAAGGAGAAGGTGGGGGGGTTAAACACCTTGTAAGTAGAGACTCTGAAGTAATTAGATCCATTGATCTTCTACTCCAAGGGCCGTCAGATCCATCAGAATATGCATGACCGGAGTATGCTTGTCGAAGTGGAATATGACTCCGATGGAGAAGAAATTTGACTACGATGAAAGGCTCCAAGTGAATACGAGCCGCTGATCTTGGTGGATTGATAGGACAATAATATTTTCTGTTAGGATTAATCCCTATTTTGAGATCAATGATGCATATTGCCACATAGGCAAAATCGTTCGATAGTTCCAAAAAAAACACACACATATGGAGCCATTTTATTATTTTGGCCAAAAATGGAGTATATTAATTTAGATTTGGATGAAACTTGTATGTTATGACCGTGGGGAAGAGATCTAAAAAAAATGCCAGAGAGGGTCATTGTCCATTTCTACTTGGATTTGTTAGAAATTTCGAAATAGTGGTTTTCAAAGATCTGGGTCCAAATCATTGGCAAAGGTCCAGATTAAGATGAAATTCATGGAGAATGTCCAAAAAGAAGGCACGAAAAAAAACCACGAGTGAACTGAATAAATATTAAGGAGATTGGAATGTGGGTGTTGAAATAGGGCAAAATCCACTATTATGGGCCACTTTTTTGGGATTTTTGAGATTTTCGAAGGAGGAAAAGTGACCCCAGATAACAAAAATGAAAAATTTATTTACTCAAAATTTTATAAATTCATCAAGAAAAACAACCTTGGTTTAGTTAAAATTCTCTAGAAGTGCACAAATTGAGAGATAGCCAGTTTTGCTAAAGTTTGGAAAAAGGGGTGAAAAAGGGAAAAATGGTCATTTCCAGATTACTGCAGTTTTTGACTTGAGCATCAGATTGCAAATATGAGAGTTGTTATGAATTCCTTTTCATTATTTTTATTTGTCTCATATTCAATTTTCTCTAGTTCTTGACATATTTTCTTTTGCATTTTACTGAAGTTGGCATTTCAATAAAATTACACCTGTGGAGAAAATACACAAATGGGGTGAAAGTGGCTTTTTCAGGAAGCCATAACTTTGAGATCAGAGATCAGATTGGGGAATGAGTACAATCGTTGGAAATATGATTCAGAGGAGAATAACCCATAATTTCTGGAATTTGGAGAATCGTGATACAAATATTCATAAATTGAGTATAAAAAAGGACATGTAGCATTAATTGACAAATTTTTATGATATGCATATTTCTAACAAAAATGGTTGCTTGCACATTTTGCAGAATTAGGGGTTATAAACATATCATTTCAGGATAAGAATGCATATTCAATAAATGGAGGAAGGAGAGGGAGCCTTCAGTCATGATAAAGAATCCAAAGGACAAAGTATCAATGTTGGTAATGCATAGACATAATCAAATGTACACAAGGGAAGAGGGGAGCAAGAAACATTAATAGAGACTATGAGAAGCCTAAGAATAGAAAAACATAGCTACAAAGAGGAAAATGAGAGGCTGATAAGAGAACAAAATCAGACAAATTCTCAAGTGATGCAAAGCCTAAATCAATTGTAGATGCAAGCAAAGAATGGATGAAGCTCAAGACAAGAGGAACATGGGAAATATCATGAAAGAAGAGATACCTATTAAAGAGTTGGTTACTTAAGAATTTCTAGAAGAACTCATAGACATAACTCACCTCACTCAAGAAGGAAATTATATGCATCTAAATATTGCATAATTAGTATAAAGGTGTCTCCTGTTAGGCACCAAAGAAGAAGACATGAATTGAACAATTTGCAAGGAGAGTCGAGGAAGCTTAAGCCACCATCCTTTGATGGTGAAAGAGAAAGGGAAGATGACGTTGAAGCATGGTTTCTTGGACTCAGGAGGTATTTTCAATTTCATAACTACTCATCAAACCTAAAATCCAAAATTTTGCACTTACCATCTACATGGAAAAGATGCTATGTGGTGGGATCAAGTTAAGCAAGTTGAGCACATAAATGAGATCATGATCATTTGGAAGCAATTCAAGAAATATTTTCAGAAGGAGTACCTTTCATATCACTTCTATGAAAATAAAATGTAGGAGTTATTTAAACTTAGGCTGGGAAGCATGACCATGGCAGAGTATGGAAAGACATTCTTGGGATTTCTAAAGTATGTGGGGTTTATAAAATATGAGAAGGTAAAAATACAAAGGTTTTTGAGTGGACTACCTTCATTTTATAAGGAGAAGATTCAATATGACGAGCCCAAGACTTTGACTAAGACCATAGGGAATGTTAAGTACTTATATGAGCAAGGAAAGAGAAGAGAGTCCTTGCAGAAATCTTGGAAGGATAAGAAGAAGGATAAGTCTGATCAGAGGAAGAAATGGTTCAAACCTCCTTTCAACAGAAATAGCCCAAAAAAAAATCAGCAATACCAACCTGGTAAGGATGAATCCAAGATAAGACTCCTTGGGGAAAAGGGGGAGACCACCAATCCAATGTTGGGGATGGAAAGAAGATCATTTGTACAAGGATTTTCCTCATAGAAAAGACAAAGTGAAGACTATGCACAACATCCAAGAGGATACCACAATATAGGCCTTGGGAAGAATATATGCAACATTAGAAGATCGACAAGTAGAGTACCAATCCAATATGATCGAGGTGGAAGGTAATATCATTAATCAGGTTGTTGATATTTTAATTGATTAAGGCTCAATCCATTGTTACATTGATCCTAAATAGTGGATATATTACATTTGGAGAAAAGTAAGATTGAAAAATCAATTTTGGTTCAGCTAGCCACTGAAACCAAAAGAAGCATCAATGAGATGGTCAAAGGTTGTCCATAAGTCTTGACATAATGGATACTAATGCTGATATAAATATTATACCATTGAGATCTTATGATATTCTAATTGGAATGGATTGGTTGGACAAGCATCATGTTGTCCTATATTGTCATAAAAAGACATTTACATGTCTTGATGAAGAAGGAAAACATAGCACTATGAAAGGAATTCCAAGACCCATTTCTATAAGGGATATTTCAACCTTACAACTGAAGAGATGTTTCAAGAAAGGATGTCAATTGTATGCAGCCCATGTGGAGGAACCAAAAAATACAAAAGGGCCAAGCCTTGAATATTTTTCGGGACTGCAAGAGTTTGAAGATGTATTCCAAGAAATACCAAGGTTTCCACCAAAGAGGGAGATAGATTTATCTATTGATTTAGTACCAGGAGCTTCCCCATTATCAAAAACACCTTACAAAATGAGTACACTAGAATTACAGGAATTACAAATGCAATTGGAAGATTTGTTGAATAAAGGGTACATATATCCAAGTATTTCACCTTGGGGAGCACCAATACTCTTTGTCAAAAAGAAGGATGGAACATTGAGGCTGTGTAATGACTTCAAACAGCTGAATAAAGCCACTGTGAAGAACAAATACACTCTACCCATAATTGATGACATATTTTATCAACTAAGAGGGGAAAATATATTTTCAAAGATAGACTTGAGATTAGGATACCACCAGGTAAGAATCAAGGAAGAAGACATCAATAAGACAACCTTTAGAACCAGGTATGGGCATTACAAATTTGTAGTGGTGCCATTTCGGCTGACCAATGCACCAACTGTCTTTATGTGCTTAATGAATGGCATATTCAAAAATTATTTGGATAAGTTTGTCATAGTATTCTTGGATGACATACTTATCTATTCTAAGTCAGAGGAAGAACATGAACATCACTTGAGATTGGTATTGCAAGTGCTGAGGGAACATCAGTTGTATGCCAAGCTTAGTAAGTGTTATTTTTACCAATAAAAAATCCATTACTTGGGACACACTATTTTAGAACAAGGTATAGTAGTGGATCCAAAGAAGATTGAATCCATTAGAGGATGGCCAACACCCATGAATGTTTCAGAAAATAGATCTTTTATGGGGTTAGCTGGTTACTACAAAAGATTTATAATAGGGTTCTCTAATATTTCTCATCCCATCACTTCTTTGCAAAAGAAGGGAATTAAATTTGAATGGACAACTGAGTGTGAAGAGAACTTTAATTTGTTGAAAGAATTGCTTACTAGTTCACCTATTTTAAAGATTGCTGACCCAAATGAAATTTTTGTGGTTATGTACAGATGCATGTAAGGAAGGACTTGGTGGAGTTCTCACTCAAAATGGGCATGTCATTGGTTACGAGTCTAGAAATCTTAAAGAACATGAGAGGAACTATGCCACAAATGACTTGGAACTTGTTGCCATTGTTCATGCAATGAATATGTGGAAGCATTATCTCATGGGAAAGATATTTGAATTAAGAACATACCATATTGGTCTGAAATATCTTTTTGAACAACCAAGTTTCAATGCTAGACAAACAAGATAGCTAGAATTTTCAAGTGAATACGATTTTGAAATCAAGCATATCAAAGGAAAACAAAATAAGGTTGCTGATGCACTCAGTAGAAGAGTACATCTCATGATATAACCATTAGTATGCATCAATTAGATTTGAAGAGAAGAATTTTAGATGTTGTTGTTACAGATCAACATTACCTATAGGTAAAAGAAAGATTACAACATAAAAATGTACAACATTAAATTAAAGAATATGAGATGAAGGAAGATGAATTACTTATGCATAAAAATAGAATTTATGTTCCTAGTTCCATAGAACTTAGGAATTTGGTATTAAAAGAAATGAATAATGTTTTGTATGCCATACATCCCTATTACCAGAAAATGATTGCAGTAGTAAGAAGCCAATTTTTTTGTCCAGGAATGAAGAAAGATGTTGATGATTACATTGCCAGATATATGAAATGTTAGAGAGTGAAGGTTGAGCATAGACACCCAACAGGTTTGCTAGAAACCATTACCAATTCCAGAGAAGAAATGGGAAGTGGTAACCATTGATTTTATAACTAAATTTCCCAAGACAGTAAGGAAACATGATTCAATAATGGTAGTGGTTGATAAATTGACAAATGCTACTCATTTTGTTCCTGTAAAAATGACTCATACAACAACTAATATTGCAGAAATATACATGAGGGAGATTGCTAGGTTGCATGGGATACATAAGGAAATTGTTTCAGACATAGATACAAAGTTTTCTTCAAAATTCCCAAGGGGATTATTTAAAGGATTTGGTACAAATATGAACTTTAGCACAACATACATCCATAGTCAGATGGGCAGATAGAGAGATTCAACCAAGTAATTGAAGACATATTGAGAATGTATGTGATGGATAAGCCATCTAAGTGTGAAGATTACTTGCACTTGGTTGAGTTTGCCTATAATAATGGGTATCAAGATTCATTGAAAATTATCCCATTTGAAGCTTTGTTTGGTAGGAAATGCAATACTCCATTGAGTTGGGACAACCCAATAGACAAAGTGGTACTTGGGCCAGAATTGCTCAAGGATATGGAAGACCAAATGGTTAGACTTAAGAAGAATTTAAAGGCAGATCAAGATAGATAGAAAAGTTATGCAGATAAGAACCAGACAACTAGAGAATTTAAAGTGGGGGAGCATGTGATTTTGAAAGTGAATCCCAAGAAGAGCTCACTGAAGTTGGGTAGATGTACAAGGCTAGCGACCAGATTCTATGGTCCATTTGAGATATTGGATATAATAGGGCCAGTTGCATACATGCTTGCATTGCCTGCCTCCATGAATGTGCATAATGTATTTCATGTCTCTTTGTTGAAAAAGTATGTACATGACCCTAACCATGTTATTGATTGGAATTTGATTTAGGTAGAACCACAAGGATACTTTCAGGTCCAACTAGTGCGCATATTGGACATAAAAGTCAAAATTCTCTGGAATCGAGTTATAGAGATGGGAAAAGTTCAGTGGAGCTGATACAGTCCTGAAGATGCTACTTGGGAGCACGAAGATGCCATGTAGGCAGAGTACCCATGACTTTTTGAATAATTTTGAAATTTTGATTTCTTGTTTTCTATATGCACTGAGGACAGTGCCAAAATAAGGGGGAGGGGAATGTAATACCCTAGTTTTGATTCCCCATATTAAATAATGTATTTTGTTAACTTATGAAAGGATGGAGTGCCCAAACAATAAAAAGAGGCCAACATGCCTAGGAAATGTAATGTTTTGTTCATTATTAATAATAAAATACATTGATGGCTGCTAGACAGACAATGAAAAGAGTTATAGGGGGATATCATTCCACGAGAGAGGGGGATAAGTATTTTTATTATATTTTATTTACCCATAATTTTTTTAATTGAGAGAAGTGGTTACATGAGATTCTTAGGGAAGGCCATGTGGTTTTTTATTTCCAAGTAATTATATAAACCCATATTTGGGATGTTTGGGGGGTTCACACTATTCGTTTTGTTCACTCTCCATTCACTCTTTCATTCATTCATCATTCCTCATTCATTTTGATCTTGGCTTGGAAAATAAGAAAAAAATGAATTGTTGGAGAGAAGCTATTGTTGGCTGGCTATAGTGACTGATGGTGTATTCCAACCATGAATTAATGACTGCATGTCTGATATGCATTGGAATGTGTTAATGTTTTCTCACAGCTGTGAATCTTGAGAGTCCCAACATGGATATTCTTGACCATATGCACTAGATCCCTGGAAGGAGGTGGACAACTCAAGGGACTGCATGGCAGAGAAGGGTGTCCATTCTCTTGGTTTGTACAGGTTGGAGAGAAGAGAGATGGTGTAGCTTGGATTGTTGTGTGTTGAGAAGCCTGTGAGAGCTTGAAGCTGTCTAGTTTGGGAAGTTGAGTGACACCCTGGAACCGTCCTTGTGTATTCATAGCCCTAGCTTGGGGGTGACATTGTTGTTGAGACTTGGAACACCAGTGTCTACAGTTGGGTAGAACATCCTTGGGTTGCAACCAGTTGGTGATTCGTTTCATTAAAGATAAGTGCTCTATGTCATGGTTTCATTTACCTCTATATTTATTTCCACTGTGTATTAATTATTATCTTTGAGATTCATGTTTATAATATGCATACTTGTTGGTTATTTCTCTATATGGAATGATCTTCCATTTCTTTTATGATGTAGTATGAATCTTGATGATTGCATGTGAGTTTTTCATGGTTCTTTATTAATTAAATGCCATCAAAAATTCAAAATCAGTTCATAGGTGAGTTTTGAAGTAGCGTTTCCAACTTGTGGGTGGCTAGGTATGTTACATTCAAATAACTTCAAAGCTTACAAGGTCTCCCTTACTGGGAAAATGACCCATAGAGAAATACACAAAACTTTAGACAACATCTGAAAACCTTAACAACTCTTGGTCTATTGTACAATCATGAACTTTCATGTTTCCCGATATGTATCTGCCTTTCCTTAATAAAACCTACATATATGTGCCTGTATCCACTGAAACCCACGTACACATGCGTAAAAGACTCTATGAAAAAATCCGTATGACATGACCCTGCTGTTGCGGCTCCAATAATATGAAACCCAGTTACGACTGTCTTTGTTCTCTCTTCTCCTTGACCTGCATTGATCTCTAGATGAAAGTCCTTCTCCACCTATCCAAGATCTCCTTGAATGACAGTCCTTTATGATCCAACTCTGTCTGTATCAAAAGAGTATCAAGTGTATCAAGTGTCTCCTCCTTCACCCTTGCCATGCTTTTATAATACTGAGTTATGGCCTAACCCTAATCTCTAAAGTGATTGACGAATGAGATTACTTCTCACCTCACTTGATATCAATGGCTAATATTTAATTCATTAATGCTAATTTTAGGATTTCATTAAATAAAACTCAACTAAATAATACAAGTACTTTACTTTAATAATTCCTTTAATAAAAGTAAATTACCAAGGTAGAAGGCTTTGGATGAATTCCACATGTCTAGACACTTAGACCTGTGCGGAAGTACATATCTGATGCTACAAACATCAACACTCCTTCTTAGCGAGGAAGGTATTTTTCACCACTCCAAGTTCATCCTTGAAGAATACAAAATTCTCTTTAAGCAAGGGTTTGGTCAGGATATCTACAACTTGCTCATCTATGGAAACATATTGAAGCTTGATTACTCCCTTCTGGATCCTGTCTCGGATGAAATGATATATGATATCAATATGCTTGGACCTGTCATGGAATACTGGATTCTTAGAGAGTTTGATACAACTCTTATTATCACAATATATCACCATAGGATCCAAATCCTAGTGAAATAACCCTGTAAGCAATTTGCAAAGCCAAATGGATTCACAACTAGCCATACTCGCTGCCATATACTCTACCTCTTTTGAACTGAGTGCTAGAGAAGTATGCTTACTATTGAATGATGTAATCACAACTGATCCCAAGATGAAGCAACACTGCGAGGTTCTCTTTATGTCTACAACACTCGTTTCCTAATCAGAGTCTGAATATCCCTATAGCCTCACTCCATCACCTCCAAGATACCTCTCAAGTACTTGAGCACATGCTTCGTTGCTATCCAATGCACTTGCTTCGACTCCACCATGAACCGACTCAAGGTTTTCACAACAAAACATATATCTAGCCTGGTGTTGACCAAATACATCAAGGACCCTATCATCTACCTGTATATCTTAGGATCCACAAAATCTGAATTTGAAGTGATAATCTTCTTCATATTGGTAATCATAAGTGTAGCCATTGATCTATAGTCCTCCATCCCGAATCTCTTGAAAATATTTACTGTGTACTTCCCTTGACCAATGAATATCTCTCATATACCTTGCATACCTTTAACCCCAAGAAATAATGCATCAAGCCAATGTCCTTCATCTTGAAATTTGTAGCTAAATATGCTTTGCACCTTGCTGTAATCTCCTCTGCATCTGTGAGAAAAAAATTGTCCATGTACAACACCAAGATGAGTGGATCAGACCCAACAAGTATGAAGTATAAGTTAGGAACCACCTCACTCTTGGTAAATCCCATACTCTACAAGTATCTATCAATCCTGGAATACCATGCCTTGGGTGCCTATTTTAGTCCACACGGATTTATTAAACCCACACACATGAGACTCCATCCCATGTACCTCAAATCACTAAGGTTTATCTATATATACTTCCTCCTCAATGATATAATTGAGGAAAGCAACTTCACATCCACATGGTGAATCCTCCACCTCATAACTGAAGCAATATAAATAACATCTCAAATAGAAGCACCTGGTGACTAGAGGAAAAGTCTCCTCATACTCCACACCCTCTCTATGGGAGAAACCTCTCACCACAAACCTCACCTTGAAATTCAAAATGCTACCATCTGCATCATGCTTGATCTTGTAGAGCCACCTAGAACTCACAACCGACTCCCCTTTCGATCTCAACATTATGTCCCAAACATCATTCCTCATAATAGAAGTGTACTCATTTGTTCATTTCAAAGTATACATGATTTGATTATACAAGGAATTTAGTACAACTACTACTGTCATCAAAAGCATTGGTTAAAGTTGCATATTTTATCGTTTTTACTGTAACTTGAAATTATCACCCATGTCTTTAACTTTTAAATTTTTTTATGTTTTGAAATGTGATTTTACATAAACAAATAAAATATCTCATTTATACTTTATCTGTATTTTTCCTCTATCTAAGATTAAATTGATATTTATCTTTGATTTTGTTTTTCCACTATTCTTCCAACGATATTCCAAATTGTGCCAAAGTATTAAGATTTCTACCCTTTATTGTTTTATATTAGTAATTGAAAACTATCATTGAATCCTAAGCCAAACCAATATTAAATCCTCTGTTCTTTGAACATATTTCAAAACCCCAATCACCTGGAATTTTAAAATGTCCTTGGCATTGTTTCCCTAGCCAGGAAATATCTCAAGGAAAACAACATTTTTAGGCACCGTTGACGGGGAGTGAATTTAAATATATTTTCCATGGGTAAAAAAATTATATCTACCTTTTGATGGCGAACAAAACTTAGGTTGGCTAAAATACTTTACCCAACGACTCCACTGTCTTTCAATTCCAAAATTTGAAGAATCCATTTGTTTTTCCATAAATTCTCAGGATTCCACTAGATATCAGCCTTTGAAAAATTAATGAAGAACCATTGTAAAATAATTAGATATCAAATGGCAAATTTCCTTCAAGAAAATTTAGATTTATTCTTTGGTCCTTTGTTGTTCTATCTTGTGCATTTGGAAAAACGTTTTTGTTGTTTTATACATTCAGAGGATAGAAAATTCAAAACCTCGTCTCGTATTTTTGAAACAAAAATCCTAGATTCTTCTCATATTACTCAAGAAGATAAGTTCTCTTCACTAGTACCTTCTATTAATAGTGATGAAATTCTTACATCAATATCCTTTAAAAGTTTTCTTGATGAAAAAATCCCACCCTTTTCTTTCAAAGCATATTCAGTCTTATACATCAATTGGGAATGGAATTAATTTTCCAATTCCTTCAGTCCCTAATATACCTTATGATCAACTTTTAAAGATTCATCCTCAAACTTTAAATAGATATAAACCTCTCAAAATTCCATTAGTTCTTCATGATCTACCTCCTAAAATTTTCAAATACATTCCTTTATTCAATGGAGAAGATGATATTACAACAGAAAGGCACATGAAAACCTTTGAACATTTCACATATTGTTTATATGTTCAGTATGAGGATGTTTTTGTGATATTATTAACTCATTGATTAGTAGGAGAAGTAAAAATACTGTTTAGAGACTTACCAACTGAATCTATTACTTCTTGGACTGACTTTCATGATGTTTTCCTGCACAAATGGGCTGAGAGGAAATCTCACCAACACTAGATTTATGAGTTTTATTCTATAAAAAGAAGGAATGATGAAACAATTATGAAATTCAAGAGGAGATTTGAAAATGTTTATCACAATTTTTCTGTTGAAATTCGTGCTTTTGAAGGTGCTGTTAAGGTATACTATGCACTAGCACATCATCCTCATGTAGCATTTTACCTTAGAGAAAGGAAGTCTTTCACTTTGCAACAAATGTTATGGATCCTGAAGAAATTGAAAAGTATCTATGTGCTTGTGGGATGCCACCTGATCAAATAAAGGAGGATTTGAATGCAGAAGAACAAAAAGAAGAAGATGAACATGAATAACTAGATATGCAAATTTAAGATAAGCAACAAGTAAATCATTATGAAACTGATTTTTTCATTTATTTTTTGGGTGATTTTCATAGTGAGCAAAATGAACAAGAGATCTGCTATGAACATATCCAAGAAAATTTTCAAGATGATCAAAGAAAAATTTATTTATCCTTACCTTTAGAGAGATTGAACACTTATAAATCTATATATGATAATTATGATTCAAAATTAGAGCTTAACATCAAAGAAGAACATATTTTGCAGACATAATCTTCATACATGTTCATTAGTTCACCTATTTATGATGTTTATGAATATTTTGATGATTTTAAAATAAATAGATTACTCTCATTGGATTTTAGAGATTCAAGGCTTAATGATTTTGAACAAAAAATCGAATGTGCTCAAGAGCTAAAAGACCAAGTGTATTATGTTAATAAGGGTGAAGAAGATTTACTTGCTTATAAAGAAACATCTCTGGATAGTTCTGGTATGAATGCACTTGAAATTATTCCATAAGGTACATATTTTTTTCCTATCATAGAAGGTGAAGGTCAAAATAATTTTCAACAAAATATATCTTTGAGCTATCAGCCACAGAAATTTCAAATAACAGTAAGTGTATATATGATAGCTATGATTTTCAAGAAGTTTATATCAATGAGAGGTTTAAAGTTGACAAAACACTTGGTTTTCAAAGATTTAATTATCATCAACAAGTGAAAAGTTTTGACAAAGAAACAAAACAAGAACAAATTTCCCAAATATCATATTCAGAAATTTTTAATAATCATGATTATAAGAATGATATTTCAAATAATTATGATCAGGAACATATTGTTGTTCTAAACCATCCCGCTGTTTTTATATCATATCAAGAAGATGTTTTTGATGATGATATTTATTATATTATTGTTCCTAATTCTTGTCAAATATTTTCGTTTCAGGAAAAACATCAACAATTTAAAGAAGTTGTTTCTAGTTACTCATTAGAGCTCAAATTTCTTCAAGTATATGAGGAGGGTTGTACATATGTGTTTTTGCATGATTTACAAGATCGTATAGTTGATTGGTTCAAATTTGTTTCTTTCCAATCCTCTAATCTTCGACATTTTATTAACACATTACTAGTAGATTTCACATATCAATTGTTAGCTTATGTATCTTTGTTGTTGGTAGAATTGTTTTCTTTTCTTGTACAAATTTGTAAGGAACAATTTTATTCAGATATAAATTTGCTTGACTATCTTCATTGGAAGTCTGATTATGCTTGAATAAAAAGAATGATGATAATTAGAATATGAAACACTGTATATTAATAAACTTATATCTGAGCATTGCCTTTTGATTTGCATAATTATTTTAGGGATAGTGTTAGTTTAGGTAGAATAAATGAAACTAAACTCTGTTGATCACTTATATTTATTCTAGTATCTATAGAAATAAATAATTATTTGATAAACAAAAGTTCAAACATGCTATTTTTACTAGTAAGGTAAATTTTTTTATTTGTTCTTTTATCTCTGTTGAAAAGGTATACTTAAGGTAATATCTTGTAATTTGTGCTTTAATATTAAATGATAACTGATAGTTTTATCAAGGGAAACTTAAAATAATAAATCTTAAACTGTTACAATACTCATAGGAAATGATATAGTTAATTTTAAGAAGGTATTAATCTCAGGGTTTACCTTAAAGATGTAGGCAATTCTACTTAATTATATCTTCAACAATTATCATCCCATATTGTTCTTGACACACTGATTCCCCCCACCCCACATAAATAAATAAAATGTTAAGACAGATGGTAAAAATTCAAAACTGATTGTCCCCATCTTGTCCAAAAGAGATGATGAAAGGAAATTCATTTAAATGATTGCCCTCATCTCAAATCAATGAAATCATATTAAAAATTGGGATGGTGAAAGTAAATTTAGGATTGGGGAATATAGATACCTTCACCGGGGTTATGGACGCCTGGTTGGAAGTGAAGCAATGTCTATGATAACTGTAATGAACTGTAACTACATATCTCCACTCATACCATGTTATTAGTTCTTTTCAATATTCCCTATACTCTGACCCAATTGAGTTTTATCTATAATAAATATAAAGAATTAATTTTTACCATGAGTTAAGAAAATTATTAGTTTGAAATTTAATGTTTTATCTTGACTCTAATAAATTACCTTAGATAGATCCTGAGTAGATTTTGATGAAGAAAATCCTTTAATATCTTTTCTTGAAATCTAAAATTCAACATGCTTCGAAATTTTGATTTTTAATAGTTTTAATATTTGTGATATGAGATTTATATTAAAAAGTGAGAAAGATAATTTAGATGCATTTGAATAAACTTTAGCTTAAAAAACTAGAGAATAATTGTTGAAAGATTAATTAATTATCAAAAAATATTAATTGATTATTGTAGGGATAATTAATTATTGAGATTGGTTGTCATTGATGTCAACCCTTGAGCAAAGTTGCATGTCAAAGTAAAGTGGTAGTAAATAGAAGATAATTAATTATTGTAGGGATAATTAATTATTGCAAGGATAATTAAAGTGTAAACAGAAGATAGCAGTATGCATGTGAGTTGCATGCCATCATGAGTTCCATGGCAGTTGCATGTCATAAATAAATTTCTCTTTATAACTCAGAGAAGAGTCCATTGCAAATAACTTATGTGTAATCACTTTTGAGAATACAATGAGTTAGTCTGAGGTAGTGAGTCGAAGACATAGAAGTCTACTGAAGTAAGAAGTTTGAGCTGAGAGTAAGGAGAAGGGGTTTCATACAAAAATTCCTTGAGTATATCAATGAGTTTCAGGAGGAAAAGAACAAACATCCACAAGATGTAGTAAGGAAAAGCACAGATACCCTCGAGCAAAAAGTGCATACAATTGAGAACCTGTGAGGAAAAATCCAAGAATATTAGGGATCTGGAACTCAGTTCGAATTCAGGTTAAATGTATGTCATCTTGTGTAATACCCCTAGGCCGAACCCCAACTCTAAAT
This sequence comes from Picea sitchensis, assembly GCA_010110895.2. Taxonomy (NCBI): domain Eukaryota; kingdom Viridiplantae; phylum Streptophyta; class Pinopsida; order Pinales; family Pinaceae; genus Picea; species Picea sitchensis. The sequence continues at coordinate 45,047 of SNQJ01S0015096.1, read as the reverse complement.
GTAAATACAAATATACTTAGTCCAGTCAGCTAGGATGCAGAAAGGACAATATGACTGTGATGTAAAATCAAATGTATTCACATGCAAATATTAATGAAAAACACATCACTGTGTGTAGACCAACCATGTAAAAGAGTAAGGGGTACTAAACTCCACTAGTTATGGAAATGGGGCTAAAATTTAAGGATAAGGGGCTAAGCTAGGGAGGTTAAGCCAAAAATGAATATTATATTAATATTCCTTAAAATATAAACTATGGATAATTATTTTATCCTAAGTTCTAAGGATGGGGAAGACTACCTACACTTAATACATTTTTCTTATAACAATGGGTACCAAGCATCTCTAAATATGATCCCATTTGAGGCACTTTATGGCAGAAGGTGCAACACACTGGTAAGTTGGGACAACTCAACAGATAGAGCAATGGTTGGGCCATAATTACTCAGGGAAATGGAAGAAAAAATACTAAAAATAAAACAGAATTTAAAGGCTGCTCAAGACAGACATAAAAGCTATGCTGATAAGGGCAGAACTCACATGGAATTTAAAGTGGGTGACCATGTATTCTTGAAAATAGAGGCCAACAAAAGTTTCATGAAGTTGGGAAATTGTTGAAATTTGGAAGCTCGTTATTGTGGGCTGTTTGAAATCCTAGAGAGGATTGGGCCTATAGCATACATGCTTTCCTTTCCTGCATCAATGTCTATTCATAATATATTCCATGTATCATTGCTCAAAAAGTATATACCTGATGCTAATCATGTCATTGATTGGAATGTGATTCAGGTGGAGAAAGAAGGCACCTTTCAAGTGCATCTGGTGTGCATACTGGACCGGAAGATCAAGCAACTTCAGAATCAATCCATAGAGATAGTAAAGGTCCAATGGACCTAGTACGGTCCTGAATATGCAACTTGGGAGCACGAGGATGCTATGCGGGCATAATAATCGCATCTTTTTGAGGATTTTTGAAATTTTTGGTTGTATATGTATATAAATTGCATTGAGGACAATGAATAAATAAGGGGGAGGGGAATGTAATACCTTTAGGCTGAACGCCAACTGTAAATGTAAATACAAATATAATTAGGATGATGAACCAGGATTTAGAAAGGATAGTATGAATGTGATGTAAAAGAAAATGTATTCACATGCAAATATTAATGAAAAAAACATCACTGCATGTAGACCAACCATGTAAAAGAGTAAGGGGGACTAAAATCCACTAGTTAGGGAAAGGGGGAAAAAAGTAAAGGATAAGGGGCTAAGCTAGGGATCTTAAGCAAAAAAGAAATATTATATTAATATTCCTTAAAAAATAAACTATGGATAATTATTTTATCCTAAGTTTTAAGGATGGGGACAAGTGGGCCAAAACAACTCTCAACATGACAAGTGTCAATTTAAGAACATGCATACAAAGAGTTTGGACTTAGTGCATTTTCCATCATTCCATCATTTTCTCCATTCCTGGACTCACGGATTTCAGCTGTCCACCATACCTCTGTGTCACTAGCAACGTACCTGTACCTTACTCGAACCATTACTATACCTATACCTAGTTAACTTAAGAGATGGACTGAAGATGCAGGTTGTTAGGCCCGTGGGATATTGAAGAGGCGGGTTGTCAGGCCCATGATAAATTCTTTCTGGGTGAGAGAATTGCTGGGAGTTGTTTTCCCGAAGGTGCCAAACTGCAGCTACATGGCTCTAAGACTTCTTGTCCGACCTATTATTGAAGCCCCAAAAAGGAAATGGAGCAGCCGAAGGACTATTGAGAAGAGAAGGGGCACATTTCCTGGGGTGGGACAAGCATGTGGGGAATGAGGGACTGTAGGTTGTTAGTTCGAGTTGGCACCTATGAGGGAGTTTTTCCTGTTGTCTGAGACACATCAGCCTGGTTAAGAATCCCTTTACCTAGGTGGAGTTTAGCTCCATCTCGAGGGTGACTCACTGCTAAGACCTATGAGCAACGTGGTCTAAGGATGGGAGGAATGTGGAAGGTTTTCACATAGTTGGTGGTGTTTTTAATCAAAGATAAGTCTCAATTGTGTGTTAAATTGCATGCTGCATTATTATTTATGCGTTTATTTTTGTGGGTTTTTCCTGTGTGTGTGTTGCATGTGTATTTTATTATTATGATGTATGAATCTGGGCATTTGCAAAGTTTCTGTATGTTTTAATTTTGTATATAGTTCAAAAATTTGTATGTGGCATAACCTAGAAGGTGGCTGGGGATGCTACATCCTGAGTGTGTTAGGTTGTTATTCTGAAGAAATCAAGAATATTCATGTGTCAGTGAGTTATAAGAACTTGATTAGAAGAACTCTTTTGTGGATTTTGGTATGAGGTATGTGTGGTTGCAGTCTTGATGAGATATTGATATCAGTAGCAACAACAGAGATATCAAGAACAACAACAATAGGTTTTCAGTTACAACAATAGAGGTAGTGACAGGGTTGTCTACATTTATATTTCAGGGCGGTTGGATGGGGAAAGGAAAGGGGGTTGTAGCCTCCTTTCAGTTGGAGCCGGTAAATTAGGGAGTTGGAGCTTCCTTCAGGTTGTAGACTATAAATAGGGGGTTGGAGCCTCCTTATAGTTGTAGATGGAGAAATAGGAAGTTGGTGCTTCCAATGAATGTACTCTTTAACAAATAAGAAAATAATTCTGTGGTTTTTTCCCGCATTGGGTTTCCACCTAAAACTTAGGTGTACTATGTTTATGTGTTGTTTATACATTGATTTATGGTACTGATGCTATATTGAATACTAATTGAATATCATTGAAGATTTATATTCTTGTTAAATAAATAAAAGTACTAATACTGATTCACCCCCCCTCTCAATATTCCAACAATTGGTATCAGAGCAGGTCCTTCATGAAGAAGTCTCACCACTGGAAGGAGATAATGGAATATGCTAATATTGGAGCACCAAGCCTTGACGAGAAAACTATACTTTCTAGAATAAAATGATGAAAAATGTTTTGCAGGCACAAGGATTCAATGTTTGAAAATCAATAGTAGGTGGGTATACAACACCAGCCACTCCCCCAATCAAGAGAGATGGAAAGAAGCTCAGTGAAAATAACTCAAAGGCTAAAGGTATTATTCTGAGTAGTTTAGTTGATTCAATTTTTGTCAAGGTATGCATTGTGATAATAGAAAGGATCTTTAGGATAAACTCCAAAATATTTATGAAGGAGATGCTAAGGTAAAGGGAGCTAAGATTCAAAATTTCAGAGATAAGTTTGAATAGTTGAAGATGAAGGAAGATGAAGACATTGCGGCCTACCTTCTGCGAGTTGATGAAGTAGTCAACACTATTAAAGGATTGTGAGTAGAAGTTGATGACTCAATGGTTGTTCAAAAGGTATTGAGGTCTCTTCCTATGAGAATTGATTATAAAATATTAGCCCTATAAGAAAGAGAAGATCTCGGTACATTGAGCATGGATGAGCTACATGGAATATTTACAACCTATAAGATGAGAACATAACATGAGAACCTAGTCACATAGAGAAGAATTGTATATTGACTATTACTCTCTGGAAATCAAAGTAGAACATTAGCAATAAGATATCAGAACAAAAAGAGATACGGAAAATAAAGAAGAGTCAATGCTCACTTGTTCTACAATCCCAACACAAGAAAAATGATTATTATGTTGACAGTGGTTGTTCAAAGCATATGACAGGTGACAGGAACAAGTTTGTAACTTTGAAGAAAGAAAAATATGGATCAATTTCATTTGGAAATAATCATTCAGCCAAAATTATAGGTAGAGGCAAAATTAAGCTTGGAAGTAAAGATGCCATGAAAAAAAATGTCTTACTGGTTGAAGATATGAAGCACAATCTATTGAGTGTAAATCAAATGTGTGATCAAGGACACACACTTCAGTCTGACTCAGATAAATGTGAAATAAGGAAATAAGGATCAAGAAGGTTAGTGGTGACATCTATAAGGACTCCGAACAACATATATGTTTGGAATGAAATTGGAAAGGAAATATTTTGTTTAGGAAAGGAAAATGAAAGTTGTATCTGGCACAAAAGAATCGATCACATGCACTTTGACAATATTTTCAAAATCAGCAGAAAGGAAGCAGTAAGAGAAATGCTTGAAATTTCAAAGCCAACTAATACTCTATGTAAGCATTGTCTATAGGGAAATTAGACCAGGACCAAGTTCAAATCAAATAAGTACTCAATAAAAAAAACCATTGGAGATTGTACATACTGATCTATGTGGACCAACAAGGACAAAGGGATTAAATGGTGAACAATACTTCATGCTACTGATTGATGACTACATAAGAATGACTACAATTTTCTTTCTTAAGAAGAATTCAGAGACATTTGAGTACTTCCAAATATACAAACAAATGGTTGAAACAAAGACAAACTTGAAAATCAAATGTTTGATATCAGACAATGGAGGAGAGTTCACATCAAATGAATTCATTGAATTCTTTAGTGAACATGGGATAAAGAGACAGTTCTTAGCATCCAGGACACCTTAGCAAAATGGAGTCACTGAAAGAAAGAACAAGACAATACATGAAATGGCTAGAACCATGTTGAAATATTCCAATTTAGGTGACATATTTTGGGCACAGGAAGTACATACATCGGTTCATATATTGAACAAAGGAATGCTCAGAAGTAACAGTGATAAGACTCCCTACGAGCTATGGAAAGGAAGACCAAAAAATGTGAATCATTTTAGAGTGTTTGGAAGTAAGTGCTACATCAAAAGAGAATATGGTAGGATTGGAAAGTTTTAATTCCGAGTTGAAAAAGGCATATTTGTTGGGTACTCAAGCAAAAACAATGGATACAAGTGTTTCAATATGTGACTCAATAGAATAGTGGAAATCATCAATGTACATATTGAAGAGATAAGTGTATGAAACCTCAAAGAAGAAAACAAAGACTCAACAGAGCAGGAATGAGAAGAGGACTTGAAAGAAGAAGCATAATTGGAAGAGCATCCAGAAGCAGAGAAAAAGGAAGGTTCCCCAAAAAATCTTCAGATATCTCCCAAAACTCCTAGCAGGTGAATACAAAAAAATCATCCACTAGAACAGATCATTGGGAATATGGATACCAGAGTTGAAACTTAGAGAAAATTATGCTCACTAGAACAAAGGCATCTAGCACTATTATGCATAGTTTAACCCAATAGTTTTGAAGAATCCAACACATATGAACACTAGATCAAAGCTATGGAAGAAGAGATGGATCAGATAGAGAGGAATGAAACATGGGAAGTTGTTCCAAGGCATAAAGATAAGGATGTGATTGGTACAAAATGGGTATTCAGAAATGAGTTGAACGAGGATGGACAAGTAACTATGAATAAAGCAAGGTTAGTATACAAGGGACATGCTCAGGTTGAAGGAATAGATTTTGAAGAAACATTTTCCCCAGTTACCAGAATGGAAGCAGTCAGATTGATCTTGGCTTATGCATGTGCAAATAGAATCAAAGTATATCAGATGGATGTAAAATCATCCTTCCTAAATGTAGAACTAGAAGAAGAAGTCCACATCAAACAACCAGAAGGATTATATTGTCAAAAAAGGAAGATTATGTTTGCAGATTGAAGAAGGAACTATATAGACTCAAACAAGCCCCCAAAGCATGGTATTCAAGATTGGAGAGGTATCTACAACAACAAGGGTTCAAGAAAGGCAACGTAGACAACAATATCTACATAAAGGTAAATCAAAATAATTTGTTGATAATTGAATTTTATGTTGATGACATTATTTTTAGCAGTAATGATAATAGGATGAGTAATAAATTTGCTAAAGAAATTCATAGTGAATTCAAAATGTCATTACTTGGTGAGTTGTATTTATTTTTGGGACTCCACATATGTCAACTAGATACAGGTATTTTCATATCCCAGACCAAGTATATCAAATAAATGTTGAATATGTTTTGAATGGTAGATTGCAAGCCCGTAAATACTCCCGTGAAGACCAGTTGCAAATTGAGAAAAGATGATATATCCAAGTATGAAGATCAGAGAATCTACAGATCGATGATTGGTAGTTTACTCTATGTGACGACATCAAGATTGGATGTGATGCACAAAATTGGACAGGTGGAAAGATTTCAAGAAGCATCGAAGGAAACACATGTTATGGAAGTAACGAGAATATTTAGATATCTCAAAGGAACAAAATACTATGGATTATGGTATCCAAAAGGGAATGATCTATCTCTAGTTGCATACACAGATGCAGATTGGGTAGGAAGTGTTGTTGATAGAAGAAGTACAAGTGGATAAACCTTCTACTTGGGTGGTTTTGTGGTATCTTGGTTGAGAAAGAAACAATCTTCAGTATCATTGTCCAAAATAGAGGCAAAGTATATTGCAGCAACAACACATTGTACACAAGTTATCTGGATGAAGCAAACTTTGCAAGACATACAGGTGGAATATGATGAGCCTATTCCGATATTCTATGATAACACCAATGCTATAAGTATCTCTAAGAATCCAATGATGCATTCCAAGACGAAACACATTCCGATCAAGTTTCACTTTCTATGAGAACAAGTTACAAAGAAGAACATCAAGGTAGATTATGTTGGTACAAAAGAGAAGATTGTAGATATCTTTACCAAACCTCTTCCGAGAGAGACTTTTGAGTATCTTCGACAAAAACTTGGAGTAGTTTCAGTGCCACAGTGAATGCTTTTTGAAATACTTGAATGATTTTTGAATGCTTTTTATCATATATGTATGTGAGGAAGCACCATGAAGAGAAACATCATTAGAGATCAGAGGCTTATTGTCAGGGGGAACAACCCCAAGGACAAGTCATTCTTTGCCATTGATGTCAAAGGGGGAGAGAAAGACAAAGGAATGGAAGAGAAGAGGCATGAAGAAAAGGGGAGCTAACACATGAAGACATGGGGAGCCAACATGAGCATGAGTGTTACCATTGTTGTGTCTAAGTGTTGCCATCAATGCCAAAGGGGCATATTGTTGAAAGATAAATGAATTATCAAAAAATATTAATTAATTATTGCAGGGATGATCAATTATTGAGATTGGTTGTCATTGATGTCAACCCTTGATCAAAGTTGCACGTCGAAGTAAATTGGTAGTAAACAAAAGATAATTAATTATTGTAGGGATAATTAAAGTGTAAACAAAAGATAACAGGATGCATGTGAGTTTCATGTGAGTTTCATGCCATCATGAGTTGCATGGAAGTTGCATGTCATTATTAAATTTCTCTTTATAACACCGAGAATAGTCCATTGAAAATCACTTCTATGTAATCACTTCTAAGAATACAATGATTCAGTCTAAGGAAGTGAGTTGAAGACATAGAATTTTAGTGAAGTAAGAAGTTTGCAGGAGCCGAGAGTAAGGAGAAGGGGTTTCATACAAAAATTCCTTGAGTATATACATGAGTTTCAGAAGGAAAAGCGCATACATCCACATGCGACAGTGAGGAAAAGCATGGATACCCACAGGCAGACACTGCATACAGTCACAAACCCGTGAGGAAAAATCCAAGAAGATCAGGGATCTGGAACTCAGTTTAGCTTTAGGGTAAATGTATGTCTTCTTGAGTGTGTCAAGGTGTTATTTTGAAGAAATCAGGAACATGGATGTCTCAGTGAGTTATAAGCACTTGATTAGAAGAAATCTTTTATGGATTTTGGTATGAGGTATGTGTGGTTGCAATCTTGATGAGATATTGATATCAATAGAAACGACAAAGGTATCATGAACAAAAACAACAATAGGTTATCAATTACAACAACAAAGGTAGTGGCTGGGTTGTCTACATTTATATTTCAGGGTGGTTGGATGGGGCAAGGAAAGAGGGTTATAGCCTCCTTCCAGTTGGAACCGATAAATTAGGGAGTTGGAGCTTCCTTCATGTTGTAGCCTGTAAATAGGGGGTTGGAGCCTCCTTCTAGTTATAGTTGGAGAAATAGGAATTTGGTGCTTCCACTGAATGTACTCTTTGAAAAATAAGAAAAACATTCTTTTGTTTTTTCTTGCATTGGGTTTCCACGTAAAAATTCGGTGTAATGTGTTTATGTGTTGTTTATGCATTGATTTATGGTACTGATCCTATATTGAATGCTGATTGAATATCATTGAAGATTTATATTTTGGTTAAAGAAAGAAAAGTACTAATACTAATTCACACCCCTCCTCTTAATATTCCAATGATAATGACTCCATTGCCCAATAATGAAGGCACAAGGTTTATTGTTCTTAGTGCCTCATAGAGAAACACCATCCCCAAATGGAACCTAATGTTGTAACATAAAGTAATTTCTATCTTTTATTATATGAAAAAGTAGTTTTTGTAGAATTATTTAATTTTTAACTTTGGACTAGTTATAAAGTCATAAAATTAGTTTTATTAATAATTAGTTTTGTTTCTAACCTTTAGTTAAGTTTTATTTTATGTTAGAATAGTTAGTATAGTTAATATATATAAATATCTTACAATATATTAGTTATTATATTATATAAGATTAGAGTTTAAATACTTATATTATGTTTTGTGTACATATTATTATAGTTTTAACTGGATTAAATTTTAGTTATATTATGAATTAATAAAGTTTGGATTTGTTGGCAGGTCAGATCACGAGCGATTTCAAATGAACGATCACAAACTATTTCACGTTTGAAATTTCTTGAAAGCTAAAGGAAGGGCGTGTACCCAAACTTATATTTAACTCAATTCAATGATGTTACATGTCATATGTGGACGGTGCATATACATTCGAGCGCAAATGTTTGGATTTCGTGCAGCTAATGGGCTAATTTCGCTTTTACCAGATCAATTTGACCCAATATTTATGAGAGGAATCACTTGAAGATGTTGTCTTCATCCTTATCACTAGGAATGACCCCGATTGCAGCGCTGCCCAAGATCATTTAAAACTATGGATCCAATCGAATCACATGTTAACCTAAAATATAAGACATTCTGTCATTTTCAAATTGTAGTTATACCTGTTTTAGAAATTTAGATTAGATATTGCAAATTAGAGGCTGAAGAATAGCCATAATAACAAATTTTGTTGAGGACTCTGTGGTATAAAGAGCGAACTCCATGTGATTCAAGGGGGGAGATATTTTGGAATTATCCAGTTAATCTTTTAATAAAAAATATTTTTCCCAAATGATAAAGGATTCAAGATTTTGGCTTTGGCATATGCATTCCTTTTGTGCGGTATGTTTCTAGTTAATTTCTTCATTTCAAAGTATACATGAGTTGATGTTACAAATAATTTAGTACAACCATTATAACATTGGTTAAAGTTGTAGATTTGATTGTTTTAATTGTAAGTTGAAATTATCACCTGTGTCTTTAACTTTTAAATTTGTTTATCTTTTGAAATGTAATTTTACATAAACAAATAAAATAGCTCATTTATACTTTATCTGTATTTTTCCTCTATCTGAGATTAAATTGATATTTATCTTTGATACATCAATTTATTTTTTATTTTGTTTTCCCACTATTCTTTCATCGATATTTCAAATTGTGCCAAAGTACTAATATTTCTTCCCTTTATTGTTTGATATTAGTAATTGAAAACTATCATTGAATCCTAAGCCAAAACCAATAATAAATCCTCTTTTCTTTGAACAGATTTCGAAACCCCAATCATCTGAAATTTTAAAATGTCCTTGACATTGTTTCCCTAGCCATGAAATATCTCAAGGAATACAACACTCTTCACACTCCCTACTGCTCAAAACTAAAATCTAGAAGACCTATAACAATCCCCCTCAGAACCGGAAATTCCCTGTAGTGCAGGCGTTCGAACCTCTTCTTCCATTGATCCAGGTGGATATCGGTGGCCACCCACCTTTTCCAACTCACTCAAAAACATTTTCTGGCAATTTTGGAAATTCACTGTCTTTAGCAATTTTTAACTTCTGGGGCCATTTTGAGGGACTAAATGAAGGTTTTTYGGGATCAAGATTCTCAATGATAGCCRAAGCCTATGRTTGAGCCCCMAAAATGAATCTCCTCGACRATACCTGTCCAAARGACTATYGTGCGCCTAAAACAAAGATCGTATGCAAACRTTATGATCCTRGGAAGTTGATGTACTAACTTACCCAAATGGGGCCCACATGACTTTTGGCGCTTCATCTCCTAGGGTTAGGTTTTTGGATGTCTAGGGTTCTTGAAATTACTGTTTATTGTAAAAATGCCTTCAGAGCCTCATTATAATCATCTTCTTGCGAATGAGCGCAACCATCACATCTATTCTCAGAGATAAGCCACCACCATTCCAGCAAGCTTATTTTCTGTTGCATTTTATAGTTTCAGCTTATTTCCTTATTGAATAGAAAACCAGTTTTACTGTATCTTTGTTATTCTGTGTTAAGCATATTTTAATAATATGTATTCATTTCTTTCTACTCATAAAATCTGGATCAATGGTATCAGAGCGGTTTTCTCCTTGTCATCTTAATGCATGTCCCCAACGAGGTCAGGGTACAAAGAATCGGGTCTCAAGCTTGTTTCTCTCGAGGAAAAAAACTCTCATACACCCAAGTGACCTCTTATGGAAGGAGAAAATAAATATGACGGGACATGAGATCCTTTCAAAATGTTGCTTGAGGAAGCCCTCACGTAACATAGGAACGAGATGATGGATCGTTTCACGCAAATCCTTCAACGAATACCAACAAGCGACACATCTTCCTTGAACGGAGGCGTCACCCCCTTCAAGGTAAAAATCAACTTCAATATTCCTATATTTAAAGTTCAGATAGACGCATATGCTATAGACAAATGGTTGAATCTAGTAGAAGGGTATTTTTCTATCCATAAATTATCGAATAGAGAAAATATTACTTTTGCACTCCTCAAAGCCATTCCCCATGTCAAAGACTGGTAGGAAAATTTCTTTGAGCAAAAGGAAACAAATGAACCCTCATTATTTATAGTCACAAACACTTGGGAATCCTTTAGGGATGCTATTAAGGAACAATAATACCCTGTCATAAGTTATGGTGACTTGTATACCAAATGGACCACATTGCGGAAAGAAAGAGACCAAGCAGTGCAATAGTTCATAAATATCTTCCATACCTTGCGCACCAAGCTAGGTATCAAATATTCAGAGCGACATCTGGTGCTCAAGTATCGTGGTGCTCTGCATAGATACATCCACACCAGAATTGAATTTCTAGACATATCATCCTTGGGTGCGGCCTACCGATATGCCATCAAAATCAAGCAGAAGCTCAAACAAAAGACGCGACAATTTGGGCCGGGGAACCCCTCACAACAAAACCTAGGAAGGGGCGGCCACAACCCACAGAACAAAGGACAGAGAAAATATGGACAGTACGAGGACAACCATTCCAAGCCACAAGCAAATAAGGACACCGAAAAGACAAATAAAGATATCGGGAAGTGGTGCGACTTCCATAAGAGCCCTTGGCATAACACTGCTGACTGTTTCTCAAAGCAGTCACTGATGGCTGAAGTGAAAGCCTATGAATAAGATGTGGGTTCTGACTCTGAGTCAGAACTAGAAAGGGGAAGGTGGATCATTGACGTGGAACCCAGTGCCACTGTTTCTACCACCAAGCTCCAACTTGGTGAACTAGATGAGGCAGAAGAAGGCGAGCGCCTCTTCCATTCACAGATGTGGGTAAAAGGCACCCCGATGCACTTGATCGTTGATAGTGGTAGCCGAAAGAGCCTCATATCAACATAGGTCATCAAGTGGCTGGACCTGTCGACAATGCTGCACCCACAACCCTACACCATCGGATGGCTCTACCAAGGAAGCGATCTCTGCGTCAGCCAATAGTGCCGACTATCGTATGACATCAAGCCCTTCAAAGACAAGTTATTGTGTGATGTTGCTCCTCTCGAAGATTGTAATTTTCTTTTGGGACAACCTTATTTATGGAAATGTCATGCTGTATATGAGTCTAGGCCTCATAGTGTTATTGTTACTTTGAACAAGAAATTTTACAGGATACCTGAGGTAGTCCCTCCTAGTGCTATTTCCTTGATCTTTGCCAAGCAATGCAGGAAGGTCATCTCTCAGACTGAGAAATTTTTCTTCTTCGTGATTCTCTCTAAGAGTGAGTGAAAGATCACAACCACATCGAGGGCCTCCGTGGACGATATCTCCACACAATAGAAGCAAGCGGACAAGGTCATGGAAGAATACTGAGATATCTTCTCCTCTCCTACCGAGGTACCTCTGCACTACTAGGTCAAGCATCCCACTGATTTGACCCCAGGTGCACCACTACCCAATGGGCCAGTCTATCGTCGCTCTCTGTTAGAAAACGAGGAGATCAATAGGCAGATCCAAGAACTTCTCCACAAGGGGCACATACGTCCCAGCTCATCGCCTTGTCGGAGCCCAATTGTGCTGGTGCATAAGAAAGATGAGACCTGGAAACTCTGCATTCATTACTGAGCCCTGAATAAAATCACAGTCTGAAACTGACACCCAATTCCCGGAATCGATGACCTCCTTGATGAGCTCACGGGGGCCAAATACTTTAGTAAGATTGATCTGAAGTCTGGCTACCACCGGGTATTAATAGAACAAACATATATATGGAAGAATGCCTTCAAGTCAAAATAATGTCTTTTTGAATGGCTGGTCATGCCCTTTGGTTTGACAAATGCTCCAAATTTTTTTATGAGGACGATGGACGATATTCTATGACCTTTCACCAATACTTTTGTATTGGTGTATCTCAATGAAATCCTCATCTACAACAATACTCAGGCTTAACACTTGTAGCATATTCAACAAGTTCTGCACACCCTGCGACATCACAAACTATATGCAAACTTGGAAAAATGCTCCTTTGGCATGGACAGGGTCCATTACTTAGGCTACATCGTTGATCAGAATAGTGTGCATGTGGATCCAACCAAGATCTAGGTCATCTGTGACTGGCCATCCCCAACCACACTCACTGAAATTTAGAGATTCTTGGGCCTCACTAATTTCTATCGCAGGTTCATGTTGGTATTCTCTTATATCACATGGGCCCTTAGCCAAGTAACCAGGGGTGGAGGTAAAGATAAAATTGTGTGGGGCCTATCCCAACAAAAAGACTTCGATGAATTGAAGAAGAATTTGTGCTCATCCCCAGTACTTTCATTACCAGACCTGCAACATCCCTTTGAGATTGAGATAGATGCTTCAGACTATTCTGTGGGCACCATTCTCACTCAACACGGCCACCCCATGACATATCATAGTGAGACACTATAAGATGTTTTCCATAAGAACCCTACTTACGAAAAATAAATGTAATCCATTGTGCAAGCCTGCCGCTAGTGGAGACATTAAATTCTTGGGAAGGAGACATTCATCCACACTTATCACAAGCCACTACTGTTCATGCAAACCCAAGGAAAATTGCAAAATGACCACCATTAGAAGTGGTCCACATACTTACAACAGTTCCACCTCAACATCAAGTATAAAACAAGAATTACCAACTGAGTTGTTGATTGCCTTATCCGACCTCCAGTCGTGACACTCACCACCATGCTAGATTCTTGCGTCGAGGAGACCTCCGGATGGACCCACCTCTACGATACATACCCTAAATTCTCCACCACCTACCAAATGTTGGGTGCCAACTCAGTGGTCACTAATTTCCATCTTCAAGACGGGTTGTTGTGCCATTTGGGCAATCTCTGTGTTCCATCAAGTGAGTGCATGAAGCTGATTTGGGAAACTCACTACAATTGGGTGGCAGGACACTTTGGCGTCGAAAAGACAGTGGCAGTGCTGCAGAAACATTTCTACTCGCTGAAACTTTGATAGGATGTCGGCAAGTATATCAGGTCCTGCACCACCTGCGCTATTTCCAAACTGACCACTAAGAAACAGGGCTTGTACACCCCTCTGCCTACTCCTGACAGGCCGTGGGAATCCATCTCAATGGACTACATGTCGGGCCTCCCGTCCACCAAGAGGGGAAATGACTGTGTTTTTGTGGCTTTTGATTTTTTTTCCAAGATGGAGATTCTAACCGCCTGCAAGAAGAACATCACAACAGAAGCCACTACCAAGATATTCTTTGAACGAGTATGCGTACATTTTGGGATCCCACAAACCATTGTCTCAGACCATGACAGTAGGTTCCTCATCACATTCTGGTCAAGCCTCTGGTCATTGTTGGATACCAATCTCACCAAATTCACTGCCTTCCATCCCCAGACATATGGCCAAACTGAGGTTGTTAATCGGATGATCGTACATATCATATGTATGTACAATTCAAAAAACCCCGCACATGGGATGAGTGTCTTCCCTATGTCCAACATAGCTACAATCGAGCCCTTCATAGCTCAACTGGMCACAACCCCTTTCAGGTGGTGTTGGGATTCCAACCATTTGGCCCCATGGATGTTGCACTACTCMTGGTGACCACCTCGACCTAATCGTCCCCTACTCCAACARAAGMTGACAAAKCCACCCAGTTCATTGAGTGGATCTAGGACATCCACCAATAGGTTCATGATATTCTACATAATTCTAATGCCAAGTACAAGCAACGCCATGATCAACATCGGGTGCCACATAAGTTTCAGGTGGGAGACAAAGTTTGGTTGAACTTGAAGAAAGAACGCCTTACATGGCCCCATTGAAATATTTTCCCACTCCATTGTGGGTTGTACACCATCACATAGGATGTGGGTGAAAGTTCTTTTGAGCTCAATATCCCCCCTTTCCTTGGCCTGCACCCAGTCTTCAACGTGGCTCTCCTTCAGCCATATTTCCCACCATTATTGGACACCTCAGAGATAGCAGAGCAGTTGAAACAAATAGAGCTCAAACATGAATACATGCAACAAGAATCTAGTGATCATATTGCAGACAAACAGATCAAGGGCACTCAACAACAAAGGATCCATCTTTATCGAGTCGTCAAAGCAGGGAAGCTCCTGCACCAACGCAAGTGGCTCCCTCAGGGACAAATTCAACATAACTTTCCTCATATGATGGGGGAAATCAACACAATGTAACCCATTGCTTCCTAAGGAGGGAATATTGATCCAGGTGGATATCGGTGGCCACCCACCTTTTCCAACTCGCTCAAAACAGTTTTCTGACAATTTTGGCAATTTACTATTTTTAGCAGGTTTTAACTTCTGGGGTCATTTTGAGGGACTAAATGATTTTTTATGGATTGAGATTATTAATTATAGGGAAAGGCTCTGATTTATCCCCTAAAATGAATCTCCTCGATGATACCTTTCCAACGAGCTATTGTGCGCCTAAAATGGAGATTGTATGCAAAAGTTACGACCCTGGGAAGTTGATGTACTAACTTACCCAAACATGGCCCACATGACTTTTGGCACTTCATCTCCTAGGGTTAGGTTTTTGTATGTCTACGGTTTTTGACATTCCTGTTTATTGTAAAAATTCCTTCAGAGCCTCATTGTAATCATCTTCTTGCGAATGAGCATAGCCGTCACATCTCTTCTCAGAGATAAGCCACCACCATTCCAACAAGCTTGTTTTTCGCTGCATTTTACAGTTTCAGCTTATTTCCTTATTGAATAGAAAACCAATTTTACTTTATCTCTGTTATTATGTGTTAATAATATTTTAATAATCTGTATTCATTTCGGTCTGCTCATAAAATATGGATCAACCATAGCTCACATAGGTTGTCACTATTATGTACCAAAGCCTAAACATACGTGCTTTGAAACCTATATAAAGTTCCCTCTCTAACCCCAACGACCACTGTTGTGTCTGGGATAGATTTTTCTAGACGTATGAGTAATTTCCCTCTCTTAAAAGTTATGGAAAAACCCATGTCCTCCATAGAAGAGACTGAGAGTAAGCTCTTATTCAGTCTTGTCATGTAAAGCACATCTTGGGCATCAAACAAGCCTCCTGACTCAAGATGGAACAAAAATGTTCCCTCTCCCTTAACTTCATACTTGGCATCATCACCAAGCTCCACATGAACCCCTGATTCCCTCTCCATAAGACTGATGGGTATCTCTTGTGCTTTTTTCATATGATGAGATGCACCATTTTCCAAGTACCACACACTCCTGGTAACTATGCTAGTAGAAAAGAAAGAAAATAGTGAGAAATCCTTCTCAAAATTTGCTACAAAGTCATCTAGTTGCGTCCCTACTGATGTTGTTGTATTCTTCTTTCCTCTTCCATTCTTCTTCTCTGGACACTGAGAAGCATAACGTCCATTATTATTACATGAGAAGCACTTGATTTAACTCAAGTACTTATTCTTCCTTGACTGCGATATTCATGTATCATTGTTACCCTTCTTATTGGAACCATTTAATTTTCCCTTTCTTGTATTACTGACAAAGGCCAAGTTCTCATCACTACTTCCCTACTTGATAATTTTATACTCCTCTCAAATCTCTTCCTAGATGAAATCATACCAAAGCCTCTGCCAATCTCAGAGTTTTTCCTGAGCGTAGACTCCCTTGAAAAATGATTCCCAACACTTGGGAAAGAAATTCAATGCCACATTAACAAGATCCAACCACTACTGTCATTAAAAACATTGGTTAAAGTTGTAGATTTGATTGTTTTAATTGTAAGTTGAAATTATCACCTGTGTCTTTAACTTTTAAATTTGTTTATGTTTTGAAATGTAATTTTACATAAACAAATAAAATATCTCATTTATACTTTATCTGTATTTTTCCTCTATCTGAGATTAAATTGATATTTATCTTTGATACATCAATTTATCTTTGATTTTGTTTTCCCACTATTCTTCCATCGATATTTCAAATTGTGCCAAAGTACTAATATTTCTTCCCTTTATTGTTTGATATTAGTAATTGAAAACTATCATTGAATCCTAAGCCAAAACCAATAATAAATCCTCTTTTCTTTGAACATATTTTGAAACCCCAATCATTTGAAATTTTAAAATGTCCTTGGCATTGTTTCCCTAGCCAGGAAATATCTCAAGGAATACAACACTCTTCACACTCCCTACTGCTCAAAACTAAAATCTAGAAGACCTATAACAATCCCCCTCAGAACTGGAAATTCCTGTAGTGCAGGCGTTCGAACCTCTTCTTCCATTGATCCAGGTGGATATCGGTGGCCACCCACCTTTTCCAACTCACTCAAAAACATTTTCTGGCAATTTTGGAAATTCACTGTCTTTAGCAATTTTTAACTTCTGGGGCCA
>SNQJ01S0015096.1:12032-27813 GCA_010110895.2 Picea sitchensis | reverse complement strand
GCATCGCCTTGTGGGAGCCCAATTGTGCTGGTGCAGAAGAAAGACGAGACCTGGAAACTCTGCATTCATTACCGAGCCCTGAATAAAATCACAGTCTGAAACTGACACCCAATTCCCTAAATCGACGACCTCCTTGATGAGCTCACGGGGGCTAAATACTTTAGTAAGATTGATCTGAATTCTGGCTACCACCGGGTATTAATAAAACAAAAATATATATGGAAGAATGCCTTCAAGTCAAAATAATGTCTTTTTGAATGGTTGGTCATGCCCTTTGGTTTGACAAATGCTCCAAATTTTTTTATGAGGATGATGGAGGATATCCTATGACCTTTCACCAATACTTTTGTATTGGTGTATCTCAATGAAATCCTCATCTACAACAATACTTGGGCGGAACACTTGTAGCATATTCAACAAGTTCTGGACACCCTGCAACATCAAAAACTATATGCAAACTTGGAAAAATGCTCCTTTGGCATGGACAAGGTCCATTACTTAGGCTACATCGTTGATCGGAATAGTGTGCATGTGGATCCAGCCAAGATCCAAGTCATCTGTGACTGGCCATCCCCAACCACACTCACTGAAATTTAGAGATTCTTGGGCCTCCAGTTTGAGAATAATTCCTTGATGGTATCTTTCCTTTCTACTAGTACGGTTCTGAGGAACACTTGGTATGTGGAAAATAAAGCATCTAGGCATATTCCATCAATTTGGGTGTTAATTTCAATTCTAACACTACATGACTTGAGATTTCAGGTTGAACTTGGTGATGATACCAGATACCTAGTAGCAGAAGTTCGTACCATTCCCTTCTAGTTCCAGTCAGGTAACTCTTTAGACTTTGATGATGTGTTGTTTTTTCTAGGTCTCAGGAAGAATTTTCTTTCATTTTTTGTTATGGAAGATACAGGCTTTGCAGTAGAGTTTAAAAAATAGTAGGTCCTTATTAGATTGAAGGAGTCTAGAAAAAAATTAGCTCAGGTGATTAGGGTTAGGGAAGGTAACTTGTACAAGTTAAAGGGTGAACTTGTTTGATCCCTAATTCATAACATAGATAACTTATGTGAGTTATGGCACAAGAGGATGGGGCTTCTGCATTACAGATCGTTTCTTATTCTGAGGGAGATAGTAACAAGTTTTCTAGAGTTCAACATTGAGCAATAGGATGTATGCAAAGGGTGGATGCTTGGAAATCATGACAAGGATGCTTTCCCAAGCAATGAGCACATGTATAAGGGGATTATATACCTAGTGAATTCATATGTATGTGGATCGATGTTAGTAGCGTTAATCACATGGAGCATGTACTATGTTTCCTTCATTGATGAATTCTCTCTCAAGACATGGATATAATTATTAAAGACAAGGGATGAAGTCTTTAACAAGTTCCAGGGGTTCAAATATCTTATTGAGCAAGATTTTGAGATCAGATAATGGGGCTGAGCATACCTCTAATGAGTTCAATGATTTATACAAGGAGGAAGGAATCAAGAGGGAGTTGACTATTTTGTACAACCCATAACAGAATGGGGTTGTAGAGAGAAATAATCGATCTATCATAGGGGATGCTAAGGCCATGATTCATGACTGGGACTTGCTGATGTTTTGTTTATGAAGATGCATGAAACACAATAGTTTACATCCAGAATAGGTGTCCTCATAATATMTTGGAGGACAATACACCGGAGGAAGAATTTACTAGTGTGAAGCCCGAGGTGAGTCATTTTCACATCTTTGGTTATCCAGTCTACATCCATGTATGCGTAGAAAAAAGGAATAAGTTGGAGCATTCCAKTAGGAATGATTTATTTGTGGGTTACAATGAGACTTCAAAGGATTACAAGGTTTATATTCTAKAKAAAAAGAAGAAATTAGTAAATAATKATATAAAGTTTGAGGAGGATTTCACATCCAAGAAGTCACATGATCCCATTCCAGTGACAGAGAATGAGGAGAAGGAGCCTCTGAAGGTTGAGCCAAGGTCACCAAAGACACTAATTCTAGTTTAGGATGACAACCTTCAAGTGAGGAGGAGGAGACATTATCCCTTTCTTGTTCTGTCAGGAGACCTTGATGGTTCACACTGTTGGCACACTTATACTAATATGGGGGAGGGTGAATCGATATAGGATTGTTTTTTCATTTCTTATAATATTTATTACTTCACAGGATATAAGAAGTTAATGATAAATATATATACAACCATAGAATCAACAATACACAAAGTTTTAATGTGGAAAACCAAATGGGAGAAAACCACAAAACTTATCTTTATAGTGTCATGTTGGCACCAACCTATTGTTACAATATTTCGAGGGACCAACCTACAAGAGATACCAATATCTCCAGCTGAGCACCAACTCAACAATGCATGTAGGCACCAACCTACAACTACAATATTTATAGGTACCAACCTATATGAGACACCAATCCCCTTAATTGAGCACCAACTCAACAAGATGTAGGAACCAACCTACTGGAGACACCAATCTTCTCAAACTATCAATAATACCAAATCATCTCTTTGCTTCAAACCTTCACCTGCACAAATATGCCACTCTGTCTTTGTTATCACAACACTCTTCACCAGTTCACAATCTACACAGTTTCATAACTTCCTTAGAACCTGCACCTCCCAACCACCCTTTGAAAATAACATTTACTTCTCTTTCACTCTCTCACATCCTTGGACCTAAAATCCTCAGAGATTCACTTCTTCATCTTTACGTTCTTTCTCTTATCAACATTACTCAAAACAAATTCAGGAAAATGTTATTTGTACATTTCATTCTTCCATGGATTTTTCCACACAAAACAAATGTCCATGGGGTCGACTCCAGATCTCCTCAAAGACGAGATATCAACAATCCTTCCTTTGTTCATGTTAAAAACATTAACACTTATCAACTGTCCAATTTGACCTTGATTTGATCTCGACCATGAATATTTTCTTGTTGTTTGTCTAATACAACACACAAACAACCTCATTTCTAAGTAGTCATTGGGTCTCATTCCTGATCAATTCTCATCCATTGATCTCTTCTTATCATATCATGATCATTGGGCCTTGGAACACATAGGGCACCCCTCAATACTCAACAATCATCCGATCAGGTCCTTTGTTCAATCACAACCATCGATTTATTGATCGTTCCAAGGATATCGAGACCACTGGGGTACAAGGCTATCGAGCCCTCGAGCCTTTAACGCTGCACCCAAAACTTGTTTTCCTCGATCCAATACACTGGATCACCGAGCTTACTGGGATACCGACCCATCGACTTCAACACTACACCACTCCTTCAACCTTTCTATTATTAATATGACATGGCACCAATACATTCCCTGATATGTGATTTCCACATGGACTACCATAAACATGTGTTGTATGACGTGACATTAACACATGGTTGCTGACATGATCGTGTCCTCCATCCATGTTCAAATACCATGCTGACTTGTCACCAATACATGATTTAACACGTGACACTGACGTCCCATATTTCATGTTTATGACATGGAAGCTGCCATGGACATGATGTGGCATTAATCATCAGGGTACTGGGTAGTTCAATGTAACACCTTTACCATATACCCTAATTTGGTATGATACCGGGTTATCAGCCCACCAGCCTCACTGGGCCTTCAGGAGCTTCAAGTTGATTAAACTCCATGCCAGTATGGAACCTTTCCATCCATGTTTCAACCATCAGGTCTGTCGGCCTACCTAAAAATCAGGCCCCCATAATTTCAACGATGTAACTTCAATCTTTCTCCCTGATATCTGATATGTTATATGATGTGGCGCAGTTCTGGATTGACACATGCCATCGTTCATACACTATGCTGACTCAACACTTGACACATGAAACTATCTTGGAAAATTTTGTGGATCTGTCATGGAGCTGTCATATCTTTGAAATGAACTCCCTCTACATATATGGCACTGACTTAGCATGGAATGTGTCCCCAATGTGGCATTGAGCTGGCCCACTGGGTCTCGGTCCACCGGGCCCCTGGGACATTCTCTGCGCTTAGACTCTACTTTCTCCTCGTCTACCGATATATGATATGATGATATCGGATCACCAGGGCATGAGGCCACTATGCCCAGGGTATCTTACCACTACACTTTCATGATTTTCTCTGATCC
This sequence comes from Picea sitchensis, assembly GCA_010110895.2. Taxonomy (NCBI): domain Eukaryota; kingdom Viridiplantae; phylum Streptophyta; class Pinopsida; order Pinales; family Pinaceae; genus Picea; species Picea sitchensis. The sequence continues at coordinate 23,654 of SNQJ01S0015096.1, read as the reverse complement.
AGTAAACCTATTGATGCGACACAGGACACGTGGAATAACATGTGTCTACTATTGATCCGAATTGTTTTGAAAATGACATGAAGGAAAAAATACAACAAATATATAACAAGGAGATACATAGAAATATGTCAAGGAACACAATAATACAATACAACTCAGATTCTATTAATGACTGTCTGGAATACATAAGACTATAAAATACAAAGAACACAAACTAGCTAGAATGGTGGTAGCTTATCTCTGAAGAGAGATGTGTCGGCTACTCTCATTCAAAAGAAGCTGATTATAGTGAGGCTCCAAAGGCATTTTTAACATAAATCATAAATGAGAAAACCCTAAACATCCAAAACCCTAACCCTGGAAGATGAAACACCAAAAGGTTTTTGGGTCTTGATGGGGGTAGTTGATACATCAACTTCCCGAGGGTGTAATGTTTGCATACGATCTTTGTTTGGTGCATTTGATACCTCGTTGGAAAGGTCTAGCCGAGGAGTAAAAATTCTGATAGGGGTTAGCAAATGTTGATGAAAAAATCCTAGCCCCCCAAAAGTCCAAAAAAACATCGTTTAGGGCCTCAAAATGATCCCGAAAGTTTAGGACCTGAAAAACCATAGAAAAACTGCCAAGGTGGAAAACCATGTTTTGAGCTAGTGGAATAGGTGGGTGGACACYGATATCCATATGGATCATTCCTCACCCCTTAGGAATAAATTTTCCCCATCGTGTCAAGTTCCCATGGGATATSAGGAAGCTTTTGCTGAATCTGAACCTTGGTGAGCTGCTTGCCATGCTGAAGCAATTGYCCTACTTAGCTTGTTGAAGGCTATCTTGAACCTGTTGCTGGAGGGGTTGGATCTGTTTAACCAATATAGCTTCCTGATATACCTGAGTTTGGGAGGAATTTTTCAGTGAAGATGCAACATGAAGAGCTATATCAATGGGGGCTATTGGTTGGAACCCCAAGCATGCCTGAAAATGGTTGTGGCCAATAGAGCTATGAAGGGCTATGTTATAGTTTGTTTTGATTGGGTAGTGAGAAGGCACCCCTATAGGTGAAGAAACAATATCTTTTTTCTCTTCTAAAATATTTTTGATCTGATTTTGTTGGATAGAAAGTTCTCAGGCCAAGGCTGTAGTGGTTGTATTGTCCTTTTTTTCACCTTCTGACCATATCATGAAGATGCTAAACTTTGTGGTATGAGAGATTACTTTGTGGAACTGTTTTGCCAGGAAAACAATTAGAACTACCTTTGGTGTCCTGTAGAGATGAACCCCTAGAGTAATAATGACACTACAGGGTGGAGACTCATAAAAAGCATGAATCTTCCACATATATGGCTGTCCTAACATAATATCACAAAATTCCAGTTGTGAAACATTAAAAAATACCTCATCCTTGAAGGGATTGATGTTGTAGGACAGACGACACTTCAGGCTGATGCAAAGATCTCATCCCTTGGAGAAGCCACCCAATGTTGTATGGTTGTGGGTGTGGTGTTTTCGACAAATCCAATTTCTTGAAGACATCTACTGACATGAGGTTCTTTTAGCTTCCACTGTTGGAGCAGACTATTTTGGATAAGTCTTGTGAATCGTGCAGGAACATATCATGCGACATTTTGGTGAAGGATAAGTGTGTGTGAAAAGAAGTTGGAGCATGTTCGGGAGTCAGGGCGCAAAAGGCAGAAAGTAATTAGGATTTTGGGGAAATTATGTCCACTTTGTAACCATTTTGTAACAGGATTAGCCCTATTATAAAGATATAAATTGTAATGGGTTTTTGGGTAGAAGGGAGTTGAGTATGCAAGAGTGAAGAATTGGCTAAGTATTCAGGTATTTTGAGTGATGAATGATATTTTTAGGAGTTAGGCTCGCACTGCAGTAGAACTGTTGAGGCATGTTTGGGTAATGTTAAATTATACATATTTTTGTAAGCATAATGCACACCAGTAAGGAGATTGCAATGAATATAATAAGATTTCAACCATTGCGGACATAGCCTAGTTTGGGGTGAACCACGCTAAAACCTTGTGTCTTGAGGTGTTGTTTTTGTGTGTTATGTTTCTAATGCATATGATGTTTACTTTTAATGTGAAATGATGATGAATGTTTAGTATTCTAAATATGTCACTAATATATGTTGTTACGTTCCTGCACACTTAAGTTAATAGTGAATGAATGAATGTTAAGTGGAGTAATGTCACACATAGGGAATATTGAATGATAATTAAAGAAACGATGAACACATTAGATGAATGGATAATGCATAGTATGGTCATGTTGAATGCCTCGCTTCCCCTCTTCATTGCAAAAAATTGGTTCCTGCAGCCCCTCTAGACGCCTCGGGTGAGGCTTCACTTGCTTGAAGGTGATGGTGAAAGGGCCGGTGTCTAAGGGTTTTGTTGGTTTATTAATGATTAAACCTGGGTCTTCTCACTACGCACCAACAAATGGTTCCATTGAAAGTAGAATATGACCTAATGTTGTATGGCTTCGAGTGTGGTGTTGTCGACAAATCCAACTACTTGATGACCTATACTGACATGAGGTGTTTTTGGCTTCTTCTATCAACAATGAAATGTAGTGGGGTCCACTTCACCCACATATGTGAATGGAATATGCACTCTCCCTCCTTGGGATCCTCTGGTTCTTCTGGTTGGATTTTTGTGGTCGCGATGGTAACAATGGATTCTGCATCGATGATCTTTTTCCTTTTATTGTTTTCTGAATCAGATTCTGAGTCGGGGCTCAAATATTTTTCTTTGATCTCGGCCACCAATGAATGTTTCAAGTGACATTCATCGGTTTTGTTCCATGGGATCTTGTGGAAGTCACACCACTTTCCAGTTTCCTTCTTCTTCTTCTTGTTACCCTTATTTTCTTATGGATTCGAATGGTTGTCTTGAGGGTGGATGTTTTATGATTTAGGACCACCTTTACCATACTTTGGTTGTTTCATATTTGGGTACCTGAACTCCTGCTTATTCCACTACTTAAATTTGTTCTTGATTTTGACAACATATCGATAAGTTGTGCACAATGATAAGATGTCCAGAAACTCCATTTCGTTTGGATGTACCTGTGTAGAGCCCCATGATATTTTAGAACCAGATGAGACTCAAAGTATTTGATGCCCAACTTGGTGCGCAAGGTATGGAAGGTATTTATGAACTCCAACACTGTTTGGGCCCTCTCTTGATGTAGTGTGTTCCATCTCGTGTATTGGTTGTCATAGTTTACAATAGGGTAATATTGTTCCTTGAGGGCATAAATAAAATTTGCCCAAGTGGGTGTTGGCCCAAACATTGCATATTCATCCTCGACATGTTTCTCACAGTACATATCCCACCAATATTTTACATGTGGATGGGCCTTAAGGAGTGTAAAGATGATTTTTTCACTGTTAGAATTTTTTTGGACTGAGAAATAACCCTCTAGCATAATTAACCATTTTTCCAAAGCATTGGAATCTATCTGGCCTTCAAATAAAGGAATATCAAAGTTAACTTGTACCTTGAAGGGCATCGCACCTATGAAGTGACTGCTGGTTGAAGGTTCCTCCATTACTATCGGTAGTCGTTGAAGGATCTGGGTGAAATTATCCATCATCTCGTTCCTCTATCGCGTGAGGGATTTCTCGAGAAATAGTTTGAAAGGATATCCTGCTCCGTCATCTGTGTTTTCTTATTCCACGAGAGGTTTCTTGGGTCAGAGAGAGCATTTTTCCTCAAGAGAAACAAGCTTGAGACCCAAATTTCTATACCTTGACCTCATCGAGGACATGCACTAAGAATGACAAGGAGTAGACTGCTCTAATACCACTGATCTGGACTATTTTGAGAATGGAACGAAGGAAAAAATATAACAGATATATAACAAGTAGATACATAGAAATATGACAAGAAACATAGTAATACAATACAACTAATATTCAATTAATGATTCTCTGAAATACAGAAGACCGTAAAATGCAAAGCATACAAACTAGCTAGAATGTTGGTAGATTATCTCTGAAGAGAGATGTGTCGGCTATGATCATTCTTGAGAAGTTGATTACAATGAGGATACATAGGATTTTTTAACATAAATAATAAATGAGAAAACCCTAAACATCCAAAACTCTAACCTTGGAAGATGAAATTGAGGTAGTTGATACGTCAACTTGTTGAGGGTGTAATTTTTGCATACGATCTCTGTTTGGGGCATTTGATACCTCATTGGAAAGGTCTAGCCGAGGAGTAAAAATTCGTTTAGGGTTTATGGGATGATATAAAAAACCCCTTCCCCTCAAAAAGTCCAAAAAAACATCACTAGGGCCTGAAAACAACCCTAGAAGTTCAGGACCTGAAAAACTGCCAAGATGAAAAACCATTGTTTGATCCAGTGGAATAGGTGGGTGGCCATCGATATCCATATGGATCAACTATCATGGTGTTTTTATGGCGTTGAAGTGTCCACTGGCATACCGACCCATCAGGAATTCAATGCTGCAATTCCACTCTGCCGATATGGGACCATCGAGGCACCATGCCACTGGTGTATCGGCCCACCGTGCCCCCTTATCATTATTACTACGATTTCACTCCACTCTTTTGATCTCCCAATATTTGGTATGCTAGGCCCTACATACAAAAGGTAATTTTTCGTGTAGGGTTCCATAGCTGACCATTCACATTCAATCTATGTGACTGCACCTTTTCATTATAAACCCATCAAAATCATTTTTGTTTGTGCATGTGGGATTAATATTTTTCACCATTTACTTTATTCTGGTTAACCGAGACCTCTCTTTGCCAAAATKATTTCTTCTCAACCTTCTCGCACATTTCTGAGCTTCCTCTGCATCCTCAGATTCTTATTGTCAGATCTTTGGTTATGCTACCTCCTTGATCTTGTTCCTAAATTATTCTTCAACATCATTCTCTCCTCTTTTTTCCACTTGCCATTTTATCTTGAAACATACTATTTCATGCACAATCATCTCATTGTTATTGTTCGTGATTCATTCTAAACACAGAGCCATGTGCATAGAATCTCATTGAAATGCAAGGGCATTCTCAACCTCCTCTGTCTGTTTTGATTTGTAGTATGGATACTTTCTTGATTTACTCTTTGACCTGAGTAGTCTCCCCCTTTCTTTGACATCAATGACAAAATTTTTCAACAAACTCCCCTTTTTGATTGATGGAAACACAATTTGAAATTCCTCCAGTCTTTACAACCACATATCTCATCATTTTGTTCCCATCTAAGTTTACTTATTCCTGCAAGTCTCCTCTATCTCTTTACTCACTCCCTTTGACATCATTGGAAAAGGGATTTTCTCCCCCTTACAATGTACTTTTCATTTTTTTTCTCTGCAACCAACAACCTTCTCTTTTTCTGAATCTCCCCCCAAGATTGTGCGCCTCTTGTAGTTCTTCAGTGATTAGATAGCATATGTACTACCCCCAACTTCTTCATGAGATACTCAAATGTTTATTTGGGAAGGGGTTTTGTAAAGATATCAACAACATGTTCTTTTGTACCAATATATTCCAGCTTGACATTTTGATCTGTAAATTTATCTATTAAAAAATGGTATTTGATTGGAATGTGCGTTGTCTTCAAATGCATAACTGGATTCTTTGAACTATTTATTGCATTGATATTGTCACACAATATTGATACGGGATAATCATATTCTACCTTAATGTCTTTCAACATTTGTTTCATCTAGAGAACTTGTGTACAGTAGGCTGCTACTGCAATGTATTATGCTTCTACTCTAGATAGGGAGATTGATGATTGCTTCTTGTTGAAACAGGACACTAGGCTGTTTCCCATAAAGAATTCTCAACCACTGGTGCTATTTCTATCATTCAAAATACTTGCCCAATCTACATCTGTGTAAGCTATCATAATAAATTATTTACTTGTGGGATACCATAAACCAAAATCCAATGTACCTTTCAAATATATGAATATTCTTTTTACTGCATGCACATGCATTTCCTGCAGTGTTTCTTGAAGCCTTCCAACTAACCCTACTTCCTGCATAATATATGGCCCCTAAGTTGACACATAAAGTAGGATTCCTATCATTGATCAATACATATTTTGATTAGGTTCCTTTGATTCATCCTCTTTACTTAATTTACAACCAGTGACCATGGGTGTACTGACAGGTTTGCAGTCTTCCATGTAAAACTTCTTCAACATCTCCTTGATATATTTGGTATGAGAAATAAATATTCCTTTGCTGGCTTGATAAATTTGCAATCCTAGAAAGAGTGACAGTTCTCCAAGAATGGACATCTCGAATTATTTTTTCATTTCTTTTAAAATTTTTTGGCTCATTTGATCAACATTACTTCCAAAAATGATATCATCCACATAGACCACAATAATTAACATATCTTCATGAATTATTTTTATGTATATATTTATATCTATTGTTCCTCTTCTGAAACCTTGTTTCTATAAGTACTTATCAAGTCTTGAATACCATGCTTTGGGAGCTTGATTTAATCCATAAAGTGTTTTCTTCAATCTGCAAACACAATATTCAATTTTTTATAATGAGAATCCTTTAGGATGTTCAATGTACACTTCTTCCTCTAAATATCCATTCAAGAATGCTACCTTGACATCCATATTATATACTTTGAAGTTCTTAAATATATCAAATTCCAAAAAAATTCTAATGGCTTCTAATCTTGCAATAGGAGCAAAGGTTTCTTCAAATTCAATTCCTTCTACCTGAACATGCCCTTTACACACCAGTCTTGGTTTATCTCTAACCACTTTTCCTTCTTCATTCAACTTATTTATGAATATCCACTTTGTATCAATCACATTCTTGTCTTTGGGTCTTGGGACAAGTTCCCATGTCTGATTTTTCTCAATTTGGTTTAACTCTTCTTCCATAAAAGTTACCCAATGTTGATCATTACTGGCTTCTGTAAATCATTTAGGATCTATTTTGGAGAAAAAAGAGAGATTTACTTGTTCATCATTTCTTGTAGGTTTTCTCCTAGTCCGAGTCTTAGCATTTTCATCACCAAGAATTAAGTTTTCTGGATGATTTTTCTGCACAAACCTGTATAGTTTTTGTGTGTATTGTCATTCTATTTCTTCTTATTCTTCTTCATTTTCTTGTCATTCTTCTTCATATTATTATTCTTATTCTTCCAATTGGTTCTTGTGTGATATTTCTTCATCAATTCTTCTCTTTAGTCAAAATTCCTTCATATGCTCTTGAGTCAAACATGCCTAGATCCTCATCATCTCGTTTGATGTAACATTTCTCCAAAGATTATGAAATGTTTGAAAGATGTTGGTCAACCTTTCCATATTTCATAAGGTTTCTTGTCACTATTGACTTTGATTTACCCTCTGTTTAGAATGTAGACAACAATGTAATATGCTTCTATGAAAAATTGTTTGACAATTTTGATTCATTTAACAATGTCCTAGTGATTTCTTGTACATGTTTATTTTTCCTTTCAACTTCTCCATTTTGTTGAGGAGTTTTTCCACTGTCTTCTTATTCCATGAGCTTCATATAAGTCTTCAAATTCATTTTCTGTAGGGACTCACCTTCCAGTGGTTAGACTTTTCTGAAGGAAACGACTCCGATACCAATTGTTGTCACAATTACTTATATTGAGAGGAGCGTGAATCAATATAGGACTGCTTTTGTTTTCTTACAATACTTATCAATTTATTACTTCATAGACTATAAGAAGTTAATGATAAATATATATACAACCATACAATCTACAATACACACATATTTAACGTGGAAACCCAAATGGTAGAAAACTACATAACTTATCTTTATAATATCATGTAGGAACCAACCTACTTTTACAATATTTGTAGGCACCAACCTCTAGGAAACACCAATCTCCCCAGTTGAGCACCAAATCAACAATGCCTATAGGCACCAACCTACAACTACAATATTTACAGGCACCAACCTACTAGAGACACCAATCCCCTTAGTTGAGCACCAATTCAACAATATGTAGGCACCAACATACTAGAGACACCAATCTCCTCAAACTGTCAACAATACCAAATCTTCTCTTTGCTTCAAACCTTCACCTACAAAAATCCACTGCTCTATCTTTTTTGTCACAACACTCTCCACCAGTTCACAATCTGCATGATTTCAGAAGTTCCTTAGACCTTGCACCTCCCATCCACACTTAGAAAATCACATTTCCTTCTCTTTCACTCTCTTGCATCCTCAGACCTCAGAGCCTCAAAGAGTCACTTCTTCATCCTTACATTCTTTTGCTTATCAACATTACTCAAATTTGTTTTGAGAAAATGTTATTTACACATTTCATGCTTCCAAGGATTTGTCCACACACAAAACAAATGTCCATGGGGTCGGCTCCATGTCTCTTCAAAGATGGGATATTAATGATCCTTCCTCTATTCACATTAGAAAGCTTAATGCTTAGAAACTATCCAATCTGACCTTGATTTGATCTCAATCGTCAATGTGTTCTTAGTATATGTTTAATACAACACGTAAAAACCTCATTTCTTAGAAACCATTGGATCTGGTTCCTGATCAATTCTCATTTGTTGATCTCTTCTTATTATATAAAGATCATTGGGTCTTGGAACACACAACACACCCTTCAACACTCAACAACTGTCAGATCAAGTCCTTTGTTTAATTAGAACCATCAATATATTGAGCGTTCTTCGGATATTGGAACCACCAGGGTACCAGGATATCGGTCCCCTGGGCCTTTAAAGCTACACCCACAACTTATTTTCCCCGATCCGATATACTAGACCATTGGGCTTACCAGGCTATTGACCCATTAGATGACCAGGCCCCCGGGCTTCAACACTACACCACTCCTTCAACCTTTTGGTCGTCGATATGATGTGGCACCAATACGTTCCCTAATATGTGATTTCCATGTAGAATACCATACACATGTTCTATATGATGTGGCACTAACACATGGTTACTGACATCATCACATCCTCCATCCTTGTTCAGACACCATGCTAACTTCGCACCAATACACGATCTAATACATGGCACCAACATGCCTTATTTCATGATTATGACATGGAATATGTGATGGCCCTGACATGGCATCAACCACCAGGGTACCGGGTGCTTAAATAAAACACATTCACAGTCTACCCCGATCTATTATTCTATCGAGTTATCATCCCACTAGCCTCACCGAGCCATCGATCCACCGAGCCTTCAGGAGATTCGAGTTCATTCAACTCTGTGCTAGTATGGAACCTTCCCATCCATGTTTCGGTCATCACCCCCCATAACTTCAAACATGGAACTTAAATATTTCTCCTCAATATTCGATATGCGATGTGACATGGCATAGTACTGGCTTGACATGTGACATTATTTGTATGCCATGATGACTTGACATGTGGCATTATCCTGAAAAATTTCATGGCTCTGTCACGGATTTGTTATGGCTTTGATGTGAACTCTCTTTGCATCTATGGCACTACATTAGCATGGCACGTGGCACTAATGTGGCATCGAGCTAGACCATCGGGCCCCTGGGAAATTCTCCGCACTTACACTCTACTTTCTCCTAATATCTCGATATGTAATATGCAAATATCAGATCATCAGGGTACTGAGCCACCGTGCGATTGGTCCACCATCTCACCGAGTCTCTTACCATTGCACTTTCACTCTTTTATATGATCCAGTATTGTTGGCCCTTGACCAAGTTTTAGGAGATTCTTGGTCATATTGACCTATGTTGGGACTTCGAGAGCCCGTCGAAGGAGGAGCGCAAGATGAAGCGGAGATCAAGGGATCTCAACCCACTTTTGGGTCCTTTTTGGGTTTTTGGGGATAATGTAATGGGATTGGGATGTCTCCCCATGGGTTTTACCCATGTTTAGGCCTATTTTTTAAAGTATAAATATAAGGCTAGGAAATGTAGAAAGAGAACTAGTAGGTCGGTAAGTTAAGTGATAAAAGATAAGTTCTAGTGTGGATTGTAAGGGCTTTGTGCATTCTGTGTAAGACTTGCAGTGCTGAGTGCGAGTCATTATGTGAGACTGTAGAAGGCTTTGTGCTGTAATGCAAGGAAGAAGGATCTAGCGAGCTACATAGATCTTCTGTCCTGTGCGGAGTAAGGGTTTTGAGGCTCTGTGCTTGCAACCGATTGACTGAAGACTATAAAGAAGAAGAGTTGGTGGACGTAGCCCTAGGGTGGGGGTGAACCACGTAAATCCTGTGTTATCATGCTTTTTTCTTTGTCTTATGTGATTTACATGTTATATGCTAAGTGCTTGGATGTATTTAGATAAATCTACTTATGCTTTGTGCTTATTAGATGTGACAATGTTAGATCTAATCTATATGGTTATATGTAGTGCCTGATCTACTTGATCTGATCTATTTTATTATGCTAAGTGCTTGAATACAGTATATTAGTGTGAGTACTGCGAAGCTCTGTTCTATTAGCGAAGTGGATATTGCTTGGATATTGAGGAATGATGGTGTTGAGTGGTTTATTAAGTATTAGAATCACAGATCTATGTCCCAGCTAAGGTTGCAAACACCTAATTCTTGCAACCACCCATGCCTCTACCTCGGGTGAGACTTCATCTACTTCATAGGTGTTATCGAAAGGGCCGATAGTTAGGGATTTTTTGGTGCGCTGTTGTAGTGTTGAACCTTGGGTCTTCCCCTGTGCCAACACATGCTTCCATTTCCAGGACCTGAAACTATGATTGCTGGGAACAGAGAAAGGAGAAGCTCTGTGCAAAGATTCATCCTGGAATTGTGGAAGCTCTATGCATAGATCTGTGCCCTAGCACGCAATTCTAGATTTATAAATCTCTGTGCTAAAGAAAGAAGCCTGATCTGAAGAAAGGAGATCGGATCTGAAGAAAAGAGGTAAGATCTGGAAGCTTTGTGCCCTAAGAAAGGTAAAAGTGGGAATTCTTGATTAAAAAGAGGTAAGATCTGTAAGCTCTGTGCTATGATAAAGGTAAGAATAGTTAAAAGTTTTTATATCTGGAAGCTTTGTGCTCTGTAGAAGTAAGATAAGTAGAAATTTTTGTTTCTAGAGTATGGATCTAGGTATGATTGATAGGATCTGTTCTAGCTTGAAAACTAGGGTATTAATAGATGAAATAAGATTTGATATGAGTAGATCTGATAAGAATAGTGAACGATATGTTATACCTATGCATAGAAAGAATGTTTGGACTAATGAGTGGATGCAGGATCCTAGAAATAATTTATTGCAAGTTAGCTCCTATGATCCTAGCATGCAGTACAAGAGAAGTTGGGGACCATTTAAAAGAAAGAGAGGATTAACCCTTTGTTATAGTTGCAGAAGACCAGGACATATTGCTAAGGCATGCCCTGGGAAAATACCTGGTTGTCTTTGTTGCAAAGCTATGAACCATGAAGTGTTGGATTTCTCTAGAATGATTACTAAGCTTGAAAGTATGAACATAAGACAAGAAAACCCTAAGGAAGATCCAAAAACTAAGGCTATAGCAGAACCCCAGAAATAATCAGAGAAGGTATTTCTACATATGAAAGAAACCTTGAATGACCACCGACATGTTACATTATCAGAGATCTTTAAAGACAAGGAA
>SNQJ01S0015096.1:0-12022 GCA_010110895.2 Picea sitchensis | reverse complement strand
TTTAAAATGATGTTGGTTTGATATGTGATACCGGGTTCGATATTGGGTTGTCTTGTAGCAGGCACAGTCATGGAGGAACATAAATTTAAGGGATGTTTCTTTTTAGGTTGTTGATTCTATTTTAGATTGTATGAGAAAAATTCCCAAAACTTCGAATTAATCATATAACAAAATCAAAGTTTATTTTCCGTATCTGAGTTAACCTTGAAAATCATGTATGAAACGAAAGAAAACATAAAGTTGTTGAACAATGTGAGGCATTCATCAAAGAAAAATCTCACCTCACGACAGAAGAATAAAATAGACAGGAAAACTTTAATGAAGCGTAAGATATAGAAATATAAGTAATTCATAGGTCTTGTACCTGTTGATAGTCGATACAGAGGAAAATCTGTAAATGATTAGATGACTAAAATAGTTGATCACCATAGTAGAGGTTGTACTAAATTGCAACTAAGAATTCATCAAAGATATATAAAATAAATGATGCTAAATACGAAATAACGAAGGAAAACACATAACTCAGTCTTGACAGAATATGGAGTCTTCAATTTCTCTCGTATTAATTCTGGCGAAGGAAAATTTCTCTGTTACAATCCAGCCAAAAGAAAAAATCCTCCCCTTTGTTCTCTTTTCAAAATGTATATTTATACAAGATTAAAACGCTTTGAATTCTAATCATTCTAAAAGTTTCGGTTACAATTGAAAAAATGAAGCGTTTCACTTCCTGGTCCCTTGTCTTCCTCCATGCGAGCAGGGCATCTTCTTTTCTTTGCTCTCTAGCTCCAAAAATAGGATGGAATAAACATCTGTTACTATTTGCCTCCAGAATTCTGCCCTTTCCCTTGCTTAATACAAGTGACAAACCTTTCTATTAACTGGGCTATCAACTTGGAAGGTTATGTTTGGTTGTTCGCCTCGAAAGTGTAACAATTATTTTCCAACTATGGCAATCTTTTCCCTACTTGTCAATCTTCTGTGATGATGGACCATAATTGTAAGCTTGTCTTTATTAACCACTTATCCACTTGGACAATATCGACCTGACTTACCTGGGATAATTCAACTTGTTCTTTTTCCACATTGTCCTTGATGTCAAGCAGATGTTTTCCTATGTCAATTCCAGTGTTCTAGCACTAATTTCCTTATCGATATCTAACAAATTTTTATTTATCAAGCCGAATGTTTCTTCACAAGCATCTCTCATCTCTTTAGCCTTTTTTTTATTCTTAGATATATTATGCTCCCACGCCTTCAGCAAGATGTTACCTCTGGTTTTCTCTGGAATGGACAATCTGTAACTAATGACCATTTCTTCTTTAGTTGTTGCTATAACAACCTCCTGGAAACCAACCCAAGCCACCTCATCTTCTCTTTGTCTCAAGGAGATATCCTTTAGCACCTGTTCTATTGTCTGAAAATGATTATGACTGGTTTCTACTTTAGCAAGTAGATCCTGTTGAGCCACTTCTACCTTCTTTCATATTTTCGTGGCTTGGGATTGGAATATCATTATGTTTATGACCTGGCTTTCAGCATAAATTAATTTATCTTACAGCTGTTTTATTAACTCCTCGTGTTGATTTACCTATGTTTGGATTATTTGTGCCGACTTATGCATCTGCTCAAGATCGGATTTGAGTTGTTCGATTTGTTGTTGATCAGTTAGTCTGGCTTGCTCGAAATCTTTGTCTGCCTCATTCTTGGCATTCACCTCTATCATTGCTAATTGAGCCTGCAATTTGTCAATTAACGGGTTCTTTTGTTTCAACCATCCCTTCAAGGTTCCAACTGAATATTGGTTGGTCGTTGCATAAGCCCCCAGTGTTCTTTCTATCTCATCGGCAAATTCTTCCTCTTCCAGGACTTCTCCATCTATTAAAATTTTGTATTTTTTAACTGTTGCGCCCGCTCTTTGGTATGTTTCTTGCTTTACCATGACCTTCCTTGTCTTGCTAAAAAAGAAGTCGTTAGGAGGCAATTCTTCTATAGAGATAGGTGTTAGATCTTCTTTGACTATTACCTCTGCATCGAGGTTCCCCTTTGTAAATTGTAAGGGTGTGACGGATGCAATGGGGTTGTCGATTTCCTTGTATGATTGTTTCATGGTAGCGTATGTGGCCAGCTCACTTGATGTAAGCAATGGTATGTCACCTACCCCGTTTAGGGGTATCTCTTCTTGACCTTTGACCTATTTAACCGGTGTAACTATCTTTGGGTTTCCTTCTTCTTGATTGGGGATCTTGGCTTCCTGATTCGAGGTCTCGGATTCTTCTGCCTTTTCCCGAGTCTCTTGTTTTCTAGGGTTTGTGTCTCTTGAACCTTTATCTTCTGCTTGTTGTGTACCTGGAGGTTTTGAGGTTCTGCCCTGTAAAACCTTGGGGAGGCAACTTCTCCGGTGCTCTTGGAATTTATAGAAATCGACCATATCTTTGGGTAGTAGAGCTTGAATCTGACTTAAGACTTCTGAGTAGGACCTCGCTCCTCGGAAGACTTCAACATGAGGTGAGTCTTTGTGCTCATATCTTTTTAGACCACAACTTTCCATGTGATTACTCACAACCTTATTAGGGTCATGTCTCTTAAACTCAATGTCTACTAATTTCATTTCCTCCAAGGTCGCGGCCTCCGCTTTGGCATGGCCGAAATATAATAAAGAATATGTACCAATGTGAATGGGGAAGGGTGGCCATACCTTCTTCTGAAATCCTTTGAGCTATTTTCTTATCCCACCGAGCATAGTTTGTCTGGCGATCTCATGACACACTATCTTATCTGGCAAGAATAGTGGGAGGGCACATGGGGGAACAGAGCTGCCAAAAACCCTAAGCTATGAAAACTCTACTTCTATATACCAATCTTCCACACTACTTAGGTTGGCCATGATTTTATCTGAAATCCTGGGAGGCAGATGGCCAAAGATAGAGACATGCATTGGTACCATTACCCAGTTGAAAATCTCATAGACGATTCTTTGTTTTTATCTTCCCAAAGTTTCGAGTGGTACACATGAATATGCTCTGCATTATTTGGAGTCCAATGTCGGCTCATTAATGAGAAAGGTGTCATGAAGAAAATAGCATCCATAATATAAGAAGACATGAAAAATGAAGATACTTTCCCACTCGCCTTTTGTGCTCGATATTCTATAATCCGACTGGCCAGACTATCTGACAACAATTTGGCCCAGTCGAAAGAGAATCCCTCAGCTACTGTGTGAAAAAGTGGTACCCATGGGAGAAATAAGTAAGTGGTGTCCTCCTTCCCATACATTCTACAAACCATCATCACTATATACATGAATTGTGGCTCTAATGATGAGATTGAAAAAAATCCATTAGATTCAGCTCTAAATTTCGTTGGGTGCGAACACCAATCTTTGATCAGGTCGGATAAGCTTTTCCCAAATTGCTCACATTCTTTCTTTTTGAAACCCTCTAAGAATTTGGCGTTGTCAGTAAATCTTGGTGTGGAAGACAACTTGTACATTGCCTGCAAGTGCTCTGGCCGGAATTTCCCAATTTCCACCTTATGCTTGTTGAATATCATCCTAGTCGAGATGTCTACATGGTCCATCACCCATTTGATCATATCATAGTAGGGAAAGAGTTGTGGCGTTGCTTCTATCGTATGTATCTCTGACTGAGTGACAACTTTGTATTTGTTGGATAAGTCATCTTTTTCATTATCATTGGAATCATCTGGACAATTTATCAACTCGAATTTCAAAATGTTGGAGACCTGTGTGCATGTTTTGACAGTGTTTATGCTTTTAGGCAAGGTATCATAAATAATATATGAACCTTGGCCTAAATTCTCACTAGTTCTCTTGGGTGTTTTCTGCGGAGTCATGATGTAGAACCTTGCGATTAGGTCTCCTATCATAGAAAATGAAAACACAGACAAAGGTTATCTCGGTAAACCGGCTCTGTGAAAACTAGAAGAAAATTTAAAATAATGACGGAAAACCTTTTGTTTCGAGCACTCAATTCTATGTGAGTCCTTGCTAACAAAGCGTTTAAATCATTTAATAGAAATATTTGGAGATAAAATAGGATCTTACTATCAATTATTTCATTAATTTTCTTATAAATGCCGAAAATGTTTGATAATTCGAGACTTGGGAAGATCGCAAAAACATTTATTTCTTTGTCCGTAAGTTGTACGGGTTAAAAATTATTTAAGGTATTGATTGATCCATTTTAATCCTTTAATTAAGTGTGATTAGTCCTTAATCCCTTTTTCGACGTTCGCAATCTCGGATGATTTTACTCTTAGCTTTTGATCATGAACCTTGAATCTACGATATTGCGATTTGGTTGACTAACTGTGATTAGACTTAGGTTTTTAATTAACCATGATCAATTAAAAAAATTTGCAACCTCGGGTATCGGGTTACAAACATGTTGCTTCGAGGTAAAAATAATCGATTCACGATATCGCAATAATAATTAACTATGGCTTAATTAACATTATTCTTGTGATTAACCAGATTTATTTTAAGTTGATTTCACAACTTCACACATCGGGAAATCGTAGGGTGTTCGAGGTGTGACTCCCGAAACGTGAAAGAACACTGTATTAAAAGTGGTAATCCTTGCTTAACGGTTTGATAATCTTGATTAACTTAAAACAACTTCGCTACTTCACGTGTCGGGACATTGAGAGTTTTGATATGTATAACCGTAATATCTACGAAATCCTGAAATCCATTTTTTTAAGGCTTATGTGTATCGCTTTGCTATTTAGAAAGTAGGTGGATCCAACCTTTTGATAAAAGGAGTACTTGAAAAAATACATGTGTTCTAATAGAGAAGATACACCCTTTATCATTGGCATAAATATTATTTGGCATCAATACCTAGCAGAAATATTTCCTGGCACTCATACATCCTTCATCACCCAAAATAACATATCTTGGTGTTGATACAATATCCATATCTCGAAGTAACTTCCCTTCTCACCGAGACGTCACTCCATGAAAATGTTTTGCATCGACACTTCGCCACAAAAAATATTTTTTCGTAGTTAAACACCACATATCACTAAGAAAATATATTTTCTTGTCGACATATCGCTAGGGAAAAAAGTCTTCTCTAATACATTAGTGAAGAAAATATTTTTCTTTGTCGATACATCGTTGAGGAAAAATATTTTTTCATCGATAAATCGCTGAGAAAAAAAAATCTTCAATGTATCGCTAAAGAAAATATTTTTCTTCACTAATACATCACTAAGAAAAAATATTTTCCTCATCGATACATCATCAAGAAAAATCCTTTTTCTTGAATTCACATGTACGAGGTGAGTTTTCATTGTTAAATGCTTGTATGGCTCATTTTTTATTTATTTATGTGCCCAACAGTCATTTTTAACATATAAAACCCCATTTCTCATGCTCATTCGACGTTGTTACAATCAGACATATTATGTCTTCTTGGGATAGGTTCAAATCACTCGCTACAGGACATTTCCATATGTGAATTCCCACACCCCAGAATATCCATCCACATACTGACAAGTATGAAAACTTTACAAGTTATGATCCTTCATTCATCATTCTACATTCCTCATAGGTAAAATATAATTAAAAAAAAAAAAAACCAGAATTTTAACTACAATCTAGCTAACTCCTCCTTCCCTAACCTTGTCTCTCCCTCACTCCACATGGTCAAAATTTTCCCCGTTTATAGGGTACCTGCAGCTCTGTCCCCCCTTAAAAAGTTTTATCGTAATTTCTTGTTTGAATCCAAAGCGAGGGATTTTTATGCCTTTTCTCCAAGATAGATCTCACAACCACATCGCCATCTAAGGAGTTTCCTCTACATCAAACATACACCCATTCCTCTATTATAACGAGAGATACCATCTAAAAATAGAATAGCATACTCATTTGAAATGTGACTAATACTCTTTTAGGGCTCCAACTAGTGCCATGGAATACCTCACATGTTGTAGACAAGGTTTCATATTTATTGTGTTTGTTAGGACCTGAAACTTAACAAGGAAAAGAAGAACTCACTACCTAATTTTAAAAACCCCTCTTTGATTCTAGGTCACCATGTCGATTCTACTAGGGGTTCTAGATAAGCAACTCTTCAAAGATACACCCATTCCTCTATTATAAGGAGAGATACCATATGAGCCTAGAACATCATACTCACTTGAAATGTGACTAATACTCTTTTAGGGCTCCAACTAGTGCCATGGAATACCTCACATGTTGTAGACAAGGTTTCATGTGTATTGTGTTTGCTAGGACCTGAAACTTAACGAGGAAAAGAAGAACTCACTACCTAATTTTAAAATCCCCGCTTCTATTATGGGTCACCATGTCGATTCTACTAAGGGTTCATAGATAAGCAACTCTTCAAAGATACACTCTATCTCACTTTAAATTTACAATTGTTTAATGTGAATTCTCCAAAATTTGTAGATGACTTCTATCCTATGTTTCTCTTAATTAAACAAATCATATTTGAACTTATCTAATCAAAGAAATGAATATTTATGAACATGAAACAATAATACATATAGTTGGAAAAGGAACAGTGGAAGCAATAAATGAATAACACACATGCACATTGATTTTCCCCTTCAAATAATCTTATCATTCCAATGATTAAATATTACAAGGTACCTCCATAGTGTGATGTTACTTAGAAAATGTATGGTAAACAAAACACTATAGAACATAGAAGTATAACCCTCTAAAATAGAAGTACGGCTCTGTTGAAGAAAGAATGTAGTAGTTATTGTTGTATGAATGTATGGTGTTGCTACTATATGGATTCATTCTTGTTGTTTGCACATTGCATCTGCACTTTCTCCTCTTGGGTGCACTCTCCTTCTTCTCTTGGTCTTCGCTTCTCTCAATTGTTCCCATGTTTGTTCCAAATTCTCCCATCTTGTCCTATTTATGATTTAAGAGAGATAACTAATCTCCTCAATACTAGCAACTAATCTCCTTAATCCTAGAAACCACCTTATCTCAACAATGAGGTGTACAGGTAAGATTAGAACAAATCTAACTCACTAATATTCTAGAATATTTCATTTAGATTTCTAAGACTAAGAGAACATGGGAAATTTGACGTTCACTTGTATTTATTTAAGTGAAATTACGAGATGGTATTATTTCCCACTTTTCCTAAGTCGTCACTAAGAAGTCGTCTCAAACTACTTCTCACGCATTCACACCTAACCTTTGAAAGAATATCCTAATTGAGCTACATTTCTCAACACTCCTTCTTAGCGAAGAAGGAATTCTGCACCAATCCAAGTATGTCTATGAATGCTTCAAATTTCCCTTTTGCTAAGGGATTGGTTAGAATATTAGCTACCTGTTAATCGGTGGGAATATATTGGCGCTTCATTGCTCCCTTCTTAATATTGTCTCTAATGAAGTGATATTTTATCTATATGTTCTTGGACTTGTCATGAAACACTGGATTCTCATAGAGATTGATACAACTCTATTTATCACAGTAAATCGACATAGGATCCAACTCCTGATCAAATAAACCTACAAGAAACTTGTGAAGCCAAATGGCCTCACAACTCATTGTACTAGTTGCCATATACTATGCATATGTTGAGTTAAGTGCACAGGGGCAGACCCAAGGTTCAACGCTACAACAATGCACCAACAAATCCCTAACTACCGACCCTTTTGGCAACACCTGCGAAGCAGATGAAGTCTCACCCAAGGTAGAGGCAAGGGTGGTTGCAAGACTCAGGTGTTTGCAACCTTAGCTGGGACACAGATCTGTGATTCTAATAATTAATAAAGCACTCAGCACCATCATTCTTCAATATCCAAGCAATATTCACTTCGCTAATAGAATAGAGCTTCGTAGTACTCACACTAATATATTGTATTCAAGCACTTAGCATAGGAAAATAGATCAGATTGAGTAGATCAGGCACTACATATAACCATATATATTAGATCTAACATGCTCACATCTAATAAGTACAAAGCATAAGTAGATTTATCTAAATACATCCAAGCACTTAGCATATAACATGTAAATCACATAAGACAAAGCACAAAGCATCATAACACAAGATTTACATGGTTCACCCCCACCTTGGGGCTACGTCCACAAACTCTTCTTCTTTATAGTCTTCAGTCAATCAGTTACAAGAACAAAGCCTCAAAACCGTTACTCCGCACAAGACAGAAGATCTGCGCAGCTCGCTAGATCCTTCTTCCTTGCGTTATAGCACAAATCCTTCTACAGTCTCGCACAAGGAATTGCACTCAACTCTGCAAGTCTTACACAGAATGCACAAATCCATTACAATCCACACTAGCACTTAGCTTACCGGCCTACTAGTTCTCTTTCTACATTGTATAGCCTTTTATTTATACTTTACAAAATAGTCCTAAACATGGGTAAAACCCATGGGCCAACATCCCAATCCCATTACATTATCCCCAAAAAACCAAAAAGGACCCAAAAGTGGGCCGAGATCCCTTGATCTCTGCTTCGTCTTGCGCTCCTCCTTCGACAAGTTGTCGAAGTCCCAACATAGGTCAATATGACCATGAATCCCCAAAACTTGGTCAAGGGCCAACATGCCCTCAACACTCACCTGTGACTCATCCTGATTCACTCTGGTCTGATCAGTTAGGATTTGAAGGCCTTGAGCTTGGCTTGAGCTGCTTCGACCTGATGTTGTGTGACAACCTCTTGCTCGGTGAACTCCTAGATCATTACATCTTTTACTGGCCCTTCTAGGCATTGTTCTATTGCATTAAAGACCTATTCTAGCTCTTCTCCTCGACTTTCAACCTCTGTAAATAGATGACCTACCTTATCTTGCACAGGTTGGATCTGTTGATTAACTTCCATAACTTTTCTCTGGATCGTATGGATCTGTTGTTGGGTTGTGTGTTGCTCATGAGACCTCTTCATTTTGTCTACAACTGACAGAGCTTTCAGCTGCGCCCCTAGTGTGTCTGCATGATGCTTTGCTTCCTGGAGCTACAACTCCAGTGCCTGTAACTCTGGGTTCTCAGTGAGGTTTTCATATGTTTGGGCACTTCAGTTACTCAGCTGCTTGCACTACAGTTACACATATGTTTTAGTATGTTAACTGCACTGCGGGAAGTTTCTTCCCTTTGGTCTCTTACATCTTGAGGGGTCTCGGGCACAGTGCGGAGTTCCAAGTCTGTTATGCATTGTTGTAATTTTTGAATTACGTCTTCAAGTTGTTCCACCTGTTGTGGAACTCTCTCTTCATCCTTTACTTTGACGACTATCAAAGAGTGAAGTGCTCTGGTGACCCTTTCCTTTACTTCGAGTTTCTCTACAAGCAACTGTTCCTTTTGTTTATGCAGCTGAGATTTTTCTTCATCGAACTTTACCTGGAGGGCGAGCTTCTCTCATTCTGCAGTACTGCACTTCTCTAGGAGGTCTTCCTGTGCTTGTGTTAAAGCCTGGGTGGCTTGAGTTATATCCTCCTATGCTCATCGAAGGCAAGCTTCGACTGTATCAATGATTCGGTGGAGTTGAATTGGCTCATCTCCCAATTCTGGAGTTCCCAATGGCAAAGGCGCAGTGGAAACAACATGGCTGGGTTGTAGTGCCTGCTGCATCCCTTGGAGTTTAACCTTGATCCGACTGTATATCTCTTCTTACAGAGCTTCTTGCTTTTCTAATATCTCCAGCGAAGCATCGTTCAATGTTGCGACAATGAAGTCCAAGTCGTCCAAGGTGAGGGTGGTCTGCATTTTAGTCATATATGCTTTTGATTTCTTCCTTGAAGAAAGTTTCGGAGGGGGTACCTTCATTTTCTTTGAGGGGTCCTCCTCATCTCTAGGCAGTGTAAACTTTCCTTTCTTCTATTCAAATTTTGTGCCATATATCTCTCTGCCATCTCCTCCTTGCTATGCTGATATGGAAGTGGTCTTCATGAATGCATTGTCTAAATCATGGACCTCTTTGATCTTATTTATATTGCTAGGTCCAAGTGTATCATGCGCTGCTTCTGGACTATCTAAGTCAGACATCTCCACAGGGTCTACTCGAATGAGGAGGTCTGTTGACCAATCCTTGGTGATCTCCTCCAAGTTCTCCTCTATCAGCTTGTAGTAAGACTACAATTGTTCCTTATGTTCATCAGCTCGCGTTGTGATATAGATGAAATGGCGGTCCACATTGAACTTCATTAAAGGCCTGAAATGGTGGAGAGTGTTCAGGGTTATACGCGGCTCAGACTAGATGGTTTTCTTCAACTGGTTATAATATGTGTGGAACACGGCATTCGAATGGCATTGCTTGTTCATGTCGCTAGAGTACCATAGTGTACTGAACATTGAGGTCAGAGGTTCAAAGGGCTCGATGTCCAGGAAGGTCGCACCTTCCGGCATATCCCATGCGATGAAAGTGACTAGTATAAGAAGCCAGCTGAAGTGGAATTCGTATCCCTGATCTTGCGCTTCCTTGCAGTCCAGTTCCAACTAGTTCATGAGGTACCTCACCCAATTCATTTGTAGGCCCTCAGCGCACTTCCCTGCGAGGTCGACTAAAAATGAAGTCACTTGGGTGGGTCAGTTCTTGCAAACTAACTTTCCGGCGATCAATTGACAGGAAAGGTGCACTACGTCGCTCTAGATAGATGCTACCTTATAACCTCATGTTCCCTTCTCAACATCTCCATAGGTGTCTTTAATATTCTGCGCAAGAGCATGATCCATGGATTTTCTAGGGTATAAATACTGTGGATCAGGGCCTTGCATGCTTAGCGTTGTAATCTGATTGATCAATGTCAAATCCACTGTGATAGGGAGGTTTAACCATAAATATCTACCATGGTAGCAGGACAATAGCAGTTTGATGCATGTGTTCACTTCTTGGTTCCTTCCGAAGTGAGGAATCTTCATGACATTGAGCAGTGTGGATTGCGCGAGGTTCGTGGTCCATGATTGGGGAATGATCTTCGAGTTCTTTCCTTTGGTCCTGGTCAGATACTTATGTGGTGCGAGCATGTTATATACCTTAATGTCACTAAGGTTGAAGTCTCTAAACTTCAACGATGTGATCTTATCTTGGTCTGTGTGTATCCCTTTCGGGAGGTACGCAGTGACCAAAGCGTACTCAAACTCTCTGGGCACACTATCTCGATTGATTGTGCCACTCAAGGGTGGTATATAGGTAGGTAAAGTACTCAGAATCATCTTGGCATTTGCGAGATCGTCTCTTTGCTTAGTTCACTTTTCATCTGCTGGTTGCGATGGTTCGGATCAAGAAGTGGACAGAGATGCTTTCTCGGCTCTTGTAGATGAAGCTTGGATACCTTCAGACATCGACATGACTCTCTCAGTCATCAAGTCAAGGAGTACTTCTATTACTGATTCTTCAATTGCGGTGAGCTCGTCAGACATCTGCGCTCAGGATTAATAATATCGGTTCAAGTTAGATTAGATATTGCACTATAATAATCAACAAGAGTGCAATGATCACAGTATACAATAGAAACTTAGTCTATGGGCTCAAAATTCTCAGTTAGAAAAAGTGTTCTCGGCGCATGGCGTGATTAGATAAATAGGTAACCTGACAACGGTTCTCTTGCAACGGTTATGAGCCTCCATTAACTCTTGTTCGATCCATTATGGCACGGTATAACGCTCTGATGATGAACCTTTATTGCCTTTCTGCCCATTCAGAGCATTGATCGAACAGTTATAATATCCCCAATGGCTATATTGTTTCGCCATGGAGAACTGCCATCTGTTGATGTTCTGATATCCCGACGAAGCTCCAGTTCTGTAAATTTTCTATCTGTGAAGTTCCCTCTCGAACCTTTTGCAACTTATCTCTCTTCTTACTTTTCTTTCTAGCCTTCTTTCCAGTGAGCTTTGTCTCAGTAATTTGTTTTCCATTCTGATTCTTATCTTCTGTGGTCTTATCTACTTCACGTTGTTGAGATTCTCTCCTAGGACTCAGGGATAACACCTCTTCTTTATCCAAGATAGGTACTTCAGTCTCTTTTGAGTCTTCTAATGTTTTTG
>SNQJ01S0015095.1:217996-229147 GCA_010110895.2 Picea sitchensis | reverse complement strand
TAGGCAAAGCAGATGGTTAGAATTTCTAAGTGAATATGACTTTGATATAAAGCATATCAAGGGGAAAGAGAACAAAGTGGTTGATGCACTTGGTAGAAGAGTACATGAATTGCATGCTACAGCCATTAGCATGTACCAATCAGATTTGAAATACAGAATTATAGAGGTTGCCAAATCAGATTTGCAATACAAGGATTTAGTGGCAAAATTACAGCAAGGTAATTTGCATCAGAAAATTGAAGAATATAAGCTAGATAATGATGAAATTCTCATGTACAGGGGAAGAATTTATGTACCAAATTCTCAGGAATTGAAAAATTTTGATATTGATAGAAATGCATAATGTTCCTTATGTTGGGCACCCAAGATATCAGAAAACTATTGTAGCTGTCAAAAGCTAATATTATTGCCCAGGCATGAAGAAAGAGGTTGTTGATTTTATTGCCAAATGTTTGGAATGTCAAAAGGTAAAGGCTGAGCATGGACACCCAGCTGGTTTGCTACATCCATTACGCACTCCTAAGTGGAAACGGGAAGTTGTAACAATGGATTTCATCACCAAACTTCCAAGAACAAACAAACAACATGATTATATCATGGTAGTGGTGGATAATCTTACTAAAGCTACCCATTTTGTTCCAGTTAAGCTCACTCACAAGGCAGCCAACATCGTTGATGTTTATATGAAGTAAATTGCTAGATTACATGGCATACCCAAGACAATTGTGTCTGACAGAGATCCAAAATTTACCTCAAAATTTTGGAAGGGATTATTTGATGGATTTGGAACAAATTTGAATTTTAGTACAACTTCTCATCCTGAATCAGATGGGAAAATAGAGAGGGTGAATCAAGTGATTGAAGATATGTTGAGGATGTATGTGATGGATAAACCATCAAAATGGGACGAATACCTACACTTGGTAGAGTTTGCTTATAACAATGGGTACCAAGCATCTCTAAAGATGATCCCATATGAGGCACTTTATGGCAGAAAGTGAAACACACCAGTAAGTCGGGATAACCCAGCAGATAGAGCATTGGTTGGGCCATATTTTCTCAGGGAAATGGAGGAACAAATGATAAAAATAAAACAAAACTTAAAGGTTGCCCAAGACAAGAAGAAAATTTATGCTGATAAGGGCAGAACTCATAGGGAATTTAAAGTGGGCGATCATGTATTCTTGAAAGTGAAAGCCAACAGAATTTCCTTGAAGTTAGGAAATTTTTCAAAGTTGGCAGCTCGCTATTGTGGGCCGCTTGAAATCCTAGAGAGGATTGGTGCAGTAGATTATATGATTGCATTTCCTGCATCTATGTCTGTTCATAATGTATTCCATGTATCATTGCTCAAGATATATATACCTGATGCTAATAATGTCATTGATTGGAATTTGATCCAGGTGGAGCAAGAAGGCGCTTTCCAAGTGCATCTAGTGTGCATTCTGGACCAGTAAATCAAACAGCTCTAGAATCAATCCATAGGGATTGTAAAGGTCCAATGGACATGGTACGTTCCTGAGGACACTACTTTGGAGCATGATGATGCAATGCAGGCAAAATAACCACATATTTTTTAGGATTTCTGAAATTTTGTTGTATATGGGTACATGATGCACTAAGGATAGTGCATAAATAATGGGAGGGGATTGTAATATCGCTAGGCCGAACCCAGTTGTAAATGTAAATGTAAATGTAGTTAAGCTGGTGAGTTGTTTGATATCATGGTGTATGCACCTCTCATGGCATAGTGTGTGCTTGTACTGTGCAGTAAAATGATGAAGTATGCACATTCCTAGATACCATGCATAGCATCTTAAGTGTGCACGATTTCGAGGCTAGGGAGCCTTTGTGTATATGTTGTGTTTTATAGGTTGGTGAGCTAGTTATTATAAGCTAGGATGCTTATGTTTTTATTAGGTCAGAGAGCCTAGATGTTGAAGGCCAGTGCGCCTATTTTTGTATATGTCTCATAATTAATATAAAGTACATCGTTGCGCGCAGACCGACCATGATAAAAGAGATGGGGGACTAAACTCCACTAGTTAGGGAAAGGGAGGGGCCTAAACGTTACGGAAAAGGGATAAGCTAGGGATATTAAGACAAAAAGGAATATTATATTAATGTTTGTTTAAATCATAAAGTTTGGATAATTATTTTATCCTAAGTTCTAAATTTGGGGACAAGTGGGCCAAAATAGCTCCCAACATGAAAAGTGCCAAGTTGGAGACATGCATACATATTGTTGGGACTTGGTTCATTTTCCCATATTTTCCATCGTCTTTTTCCATCATTTTATTCCCATCATTCCTTGGATCATTGAGTCATCCAGTCAATCATCCATGACCATGCACACACCCATTGAGCTATCCTTCATATCTTCATGACTATACCTAAACCTGTATCCATGGAATTTTTTTTTTGGTGTATCTAGTTAGCTTGGGAGTTGGACTGAAGAAGCGGGTTGTCAGGCCCATGGGATATTAAAGAGGTGGGTTGTCAGGCCCATGAGCAATTCTCTGGGTGAGATAATTGTTGGGGATTGATTTCCTGAAGGTGTTGAACTGCAACTACAGTGCTCTGAGACCTCATGTCCGGCATGTTGCTGAAGCCCAGAAGGGAAGTGGGGAAACTTAAGTAATGTTGAGCAGAGAAGGGGCACGCTTCCTAGGTGGGACATGCATGTGGGGAATGAGGGACTATGGGTTGCTAGTTTGAATTTCCACCTGAGACAGAGTCTTTCCTATTGTCTATGAGCCTTTAGCCTGGTTAGGAATCCCTTTACCCGAGTGGATTTTAGTCCCAGCTCAGGGGTGACTCATTGTTGAGAGTGATGAACAATGTGGTCTAAGGCTGGGAGGTTAGTGGAAGTTATGCATGCATTTGGTGACATTCTTACCAAGATAAGTGCCAATTGTTTGATGAATTTACATGTTGCATTGTTATTTACATGCTTAATTTTATGGGTTATCACATGTGCAGTTAAAACTGTGTTTATATTTATGGGTATTTCTTGTATATGTTGCATGTATATGTTTATTGTTATTTCAGTGTGAATCTGTGTATTTACAGATGTATTTGTATGTTTATGTTTTATATGCAATGCTTCTGCAAAATTTCTATGTGTGTATATTTTAATTGCATGTAGTCCTTCAAAGAAAAATATATGTGGCATAACTCAGTTGGATGTTGGGTATGTTACAATATGTTTCGCAAAGAGAATAGTAAAAGTTTTCTGGCATAGTGTGGCTCGACATGGATGGTCGGGGACGTTACAAATTGGTATCAGAGCATGAAAGAGTGTTCTAGTGTAGCATGTCCAGGCCTAGGTGGTAGAGGTTGTTTTATCGGTAAGACGATATCTAAACAGGAAAGGAAGGCCTGTCTCAAAGTCTTCAGACAGTATCAAGATGTCTTTGTGTGGACCTACCGAGATCTGAAAAACTTATGATAATTTTATCATTAAACACATTATCCTGTGAAAGCCTAAAGTGAAACCCTTTGAACAGAATCTCTGAAAGTATCACCCTTCCCTAGAGTGTCTCATGTGTCAGAAGTTAAAGAAATTGTTTGATGCCAAACATATCTTCCAAGTTAGACACTCTGCATGCGTAGCTAATTTAGTTCTTGTAAGGAAAAATTCTGGGGAGATTCACTTATGCATAGATTTCAGAAATCTCAACAGAGCTTTAGAAAAGGACAACTACCCAAGTCCAACAATGGAGCAACTCCGGAAGACGGTGTCTGGCTCTGAAATTTTATCCTTACTATATGATTTCTCAGGGTACAACCAGGTTTTAGTTTCAGAAGAAGACCTCTTGAAAACTACCTTTTGAACCAAGTGGGGAACTTTCACGTACAAACGTATGCCTTTTAGTTTAATCAATGCAGGAGAAACCTTTCAGTGGGCCATGGACGTAGAATTTTAGGGACTAATCAACAAGTGTGTAGTAGTGTATTTGGACGACGTAATTGTGTATTCAAAGAATAGAGAAGATCACATCCAACACTTAACCGAGATTTTTGAAAGGTGTAGGAAATATGGAATATCCTTAAACCCTAAGAAAACTATTTTTCATGTCGAGGAAGGTAAGTTGTTAGGCCACATTATATATCAAGAAGGCATTCACATAGACCCATAAAGAATTAAAGCAATAGCTCAACTTCCATTACCTCACAACAAGAAGGCCATGAAGTCGTTCTTCGGGAAAATCAATTTTGTGAGGAAGTTCACTCTCGATTTCGTAGAAAATATCAAACCTCTACAAAATATGATTCATAAGGATGTTGAGTTTAAGTGGGATGATGAATCAAATATGGCTTTAAGGAAGATCAAAACCTCTGTTTCTCAAGCCCTAATGCTACAAAGTCTCGATTTCAACAAATATTTCTTTCTCTACACTTTCGCTTCCAACCAATCGTTAGCCACTGTATTAACTCAGATGGATGATGACAAAAATGAATCCCCTATATCGTTCATGAGCACTAACCTCCAAGGTGTTGAACTCAACTATCCCACCATCAAAAAGCATGTTTATGCAGTTTATAAGGCAGTAAAACATTTCAGATCTTACATCCTCAAGAACCACACCAAAGTAATCGATCCTCACCCTACAGTATGATCCCTGTTTAATCAATAGGAGATGGGGGAAAGAAGAGGAAATTGGATGGAAATAGTCAAAGAATTTGATATAGATATAAAACATGATAAACTAGTTAAAGGACAAGGGTTATGACAACTGGCAGCTGAATCTCAAGACCAAGTAAATGAAGACCCCATACGGGAGAATTAAATGTCATTATGGTGTGGTGTAGCTTCATACATTTCCCAAGAACAACAGTCTTGGTATGAGAAACTTAATTATATCATACACCATGGGACTTTTCCATATGACCTCAACCTTAACGAAAGGAGAGCTCTTAGGTTAAAATCTGCAGAATATCGCCTCATAAATTTGATACTTTTCCGTGTTAATTATGATGGGGTACTTTTAATATGCCTCGAATGTGAAGATGTAGACAAAGTTATGAAGGAGCTCCATGATGGCCCTATGGGTGGACATTTTTTTGGAGATACCACCGCTCATAAGATATTGAGAGTCAGCTATTATTGGCCCACTTTTTTCAAGGGCCCTCATACATATTCCAGAAACTGTAAAATTTATCAAATAAGCGATGGGAGAGAAAAGAGGGAAGCGGTACCACTCCAACTAGTGACTGTGTCTAGGCATTTTGAGCAATGGGGGTTAGATATCATAGGGGAAATTACACCAAGTTATTCAAAAAAACATAAGTACATACTCATTGCCACCAATTATTTCACAAAATGGTTAGAAGTGATTCCTTTGACTCATGTAAACAAGAAGGTGGTAATCCAATTCATAGAACAACAACTAATCACAATATTTGGTGTCCCTCCTATTCTTGTTTTTGATAATGCAGATTATTTGTCTTCCACCTTATTAATAGATTTTTCCCTGGAAAAAGGAATCATCATTAGATAATCTACAAATTATTATCCACAAGGAAATGAAGTGGCAGAATCAATTAATAAGAACCGGGTAAGAATATTAAAGAAAACAGTTGCACACAACCAAAGGAATTGGCATAATATACTCCATAACGCTTTATGGGTAGATAGATTTACACCCAAGGAAGCTATAGGGAATTCCCCATACTTTCTAGTATATAGACAGGAATCCATTCTCCCGAAAGGGATTTATCTTCCATCTCTTCAACTTGTCCAAGATTCCAGAGGGGAGCCCTCATCAGTCATGCAACAAAGGATTGACACCCTTCTCATGTTAGAAGAAGAAAGGGAGAAATCTAAATCAAAATTCATATCCCACCAACAGATATTTAAAAGGTGGTTTGATAAGCATAAGGCTAAAGAGAAGATTTTTGAAGTAGGGGACTTAGTCCTTAAATGGGACAGAGAAAATGAGCCTAAAGGAAAACATTCTAAGATTCTGAATCTGTGGCTAGGACCTTTCCAGGTGGCCGAGAAAATCGGGGTAGGAACTTATACATTACAAAATCTAAGGGGGGGACCTGATGCCCTCCCAATGAATGGCCAAGCCCTAAAACAATACTTCCAATAAAAAAACAAAAAAAAATAAAAAAATGTTTTGCATGCGTATTTTCATGATTTTATTGTTAGCTAGGTCGATTCTGAAATGCATTTTTGTTTTATTTTTATATTTGGACTTCTACACTTTTGAAATATTGTGTTGAAGCAAGACAATGGTTGACCTAAAATCATGCGACATAGCGAACTCTCTTCCTAGCTCGTCGCCCACATGCAAACACAATAAACGTTGAAAACCTACGGTTGTTTCAAAGGATTCTTCATCTAACCTACGTAGATGAACGACTTCAGAGAAATGTCAAAAGTGTCTGCCTGGTGGTATAGTAAAACCTTAACATAAATATGACAAGATGGAATGGACTACATGCACCTCAAAAACAGAGCTAGTAAGTTTCACCTTAACTATATCATCTTGCAAATAACAGACGTCCTCCTCTCCTACTTTCTCAAGGAACTCTGCCGAAATAAAAGTCAACTATATCAAATGAGCACACAGAAGGAGAGGGTATGCAGATATCTCCTCCGGGGCTATGGATGCTCACTGGTAGCAGAGAAAGGTCTGTGACGTCGAGGTGACTTCGCCAGGATTATGGATGCTCGTTGGCAACGAAGAAATAACGTAGCAAGTGAGTAAAGGGTAACTAAAGGATCCGTTCCAGTGAATACTTTACTAGATTTTTTTTCAAAGAGGGCGTGAGTCAAGGTTATAGGAAAATAAGGTGGAATAAAGGTTGAAAACCCCATAGGCAGACCTAGAGGCATCAACCGGACAATTTCAAATGCAAGGGTAAAAGGGGATCTGATTTAAAACTAGTTAAGTTCTCCACCAGCTTTTGCATCAACCGAGCCCGAAGGTGGAACAAAGACTCTGACTTCGCCCAGTAATTCGCCATTTGTTGAGCACTCAACACACCCTAAAAATCCTATGTCAAATTTTACTTTTTGGGTACCACTTGATCTTTTGCACTGTCTAATTCGACCTCATTGTGAAAAATGTTTCCTTTTCTTATCATCTTGTCCCTAATTAAGTCTTTCAAAGTTTTCTTGAATCTATGAAAACTAATGAATTCAAAAAGACTTAACCTTTAAATAAAGAATCAACAGCTAAAAAATTTCACCCGATGCACCCAAATTCGGCATCAGAAGGAATTGAAAAATGAATGAAAATCACTCAAAAAAACTACAGTCGTCGAACACCGATCTTCACCGGCATCGGAAAAATGAATTTTTCTTTCGCAACAAGCATCACACAAATATATCATCGACAACCATGTTGGACAACTGAGAGGGGGGGGTGAATCAGTTGTCACCGTGCTTAAACAATTATGCTTCTTTTAAAATCTTTACAAGGCACTCAATGATGATCACAATAATGCAGGTAAATAAATAATGGCACATTCAACATTAGTCACATATATGAGAAACATAGAGACAGATATTTCCCGAGGAAACCCATATAGGGTAAAAACCTCTTCTTCTTTATATGATAAGTATTATTTACATTCTTTACATTATCATGCATATGAGCACCGACTCATTGTGAGGATACAACCTCTTTTTTTGCAAGTTGCAACTTGTTGAGAGCACCAACTCTCTCTTTTTCTCTAGCACCCACTAGAAGAAAGAACCAACTCCCTGGTTTCTCTAGAACCAACTAGAAGGAATCACCTACTCCCTGGTTTCTCTAGCACCAACTAGAAGGAAGCACCTACTCCCTAGTTTCTCTAGCACCAACTAGAAGGAAGCTACTACTCCCTGTGTTCAAGAACCCACTTGAACCTCTGAGGACACCAGTCCTCCCTAGAACCTCCCTACCACCCTGGATTATCAATATGTGTTACTAAAAATTATTACAGTGATATAATGTTTAACAACATCTTACCAATCTCATCACTGTTCTGCAAGATTTCGTTGCTCAATCTGCCTCACAGTCTTCCTGCATGCATACATTTCACTTTCTATTCATCTTCCTTTTGTGCTCTCTGCACCATTCCCGTTCAATGCCCCTTTTTTCTTCTAGCCATACCATCTCCTACACTTCACCTCCTTCTTCCTGCATGCATCATCCACCGCAGCTACAACAACCTCATCATTTCTCTATCTCGTGTAATTATAGCTTATGTACACCTTGTGCATGAAATGTACACCATGCCTCTGCCTACTCACACTCCGTTAATATCTTCCACCTCTTGAGTGCTTTGTCTGATCATCATGGTAACCCTTCATCTTTTCTGGCAATTTTCCCATGCATTCAGCATCACTGGATGTCATGCTGAGATTCCTCAGCCTCTCTGGCAGTCAAAACTCTTCATCTTCTTTGGCATAGTCGATCTTATACTTTCTGCTTCAGTTACAAACTTCAACACTCATCCACTTGTCAGTCACCTCCAAGAGCAGTCTTTGTTCTACTGGTTGATCTCTTGAGACTCTTCACCTCCTCTGTCAATCACCTGAAGGTGTCTTTGAGTCCTCTGGTAGAACTCATCACTGGTTTCTGGCAGGTTCACTGTGCCATGCAACAGTAGCCCTCCGATCTCCTTCAGTTTCATCTGCACCGTTGAATGATCTTCATAAGCTTTCATTTATTTCATATTTCATCATTTTGTCTTTCCTGTGGCCAAGTGTCTCGCCAGTCCATGTCGCGATCTCCGAAACTCCGAAACAGATCTTTTCTGCGCTAGCTCTTTCCTCTATATGACCATGGCCATGACCAAGCGCTTGTTCATAAAGTTCTTTTCGAGATTTTGTTTTTCGTCATTTCAGGACTCCTGATGTTAAGATTCTTTGAATTCTCCATCTCCCAGTAACCGAAATCCTGGTCTCCAATACATCGAAGGGGGTTGGATCAATGGTCCATGATCTCTTCGAACCAACGGCTCAGATTATTTTGCGATTTTGTAAATCGTGATTTTGGCATTCCTGTGGTGAATGTTCTTGATGCTTCCAACTACCGATCCATGAAAATCCAAAATGGTGTGGGATCAACATTCCCAATCAACCCTTGATCTGATGGCTCAGATCATTTAGCGATTTTGCATTTCGTGATTTCGGCATTCCTGTGGTATTGTTTCTTGCCTCTCCAAGTCGCGATTCACGAAACCCTGAAATGGAGTCTTTGACATGCTCTGATCTTCTGCCACGCATCCCTCTTGGATCAACAGTCAAGATTTTATCGAGACTTTGCAACTCCATGAGCCTTCGTTGTGCCTAATCAACGGTCCATATTTTGCCTTGATCTAATGGTTGAGATTATTTTGTGATTTCGCATATCACGAGTTTGAGAGGTGAAGGGCTGGATCATTTCATACCTTTGACTTTCTAGTCAGCGAAATGTCAATCTGTGTCCATGTGTCCTGTCCGTAGATAGACGATCCTCCTTCTTTCAGGATTTTTTATACCCGCTTCTCCTTGCACATTAATCAACGTGCAAGTTCTCCCTCATCCAACGATGGTCGGAAATTATGCTCAGATATGACACCTGAGATCTGTCCTCCTCTTTTGCGCATTCTTCTTGTCTACAATCAGATCCGATGGTCCTCCTTCTTTCAGGAATTTAAATGGGATCCAACGATCATTGATGCTTCTCCTCCCAAGCTTAGGCACTGCAATCGAATCTGCGTTAATTACTCTTGAGCTTACTTTTTTCCTATTTTTCATCAATGCTTACTCTGATCTTGTCATCAATGACCTGCCTACAATCCTTTGCACGTTTTCTACCATCTTTGTTGTTGTACTTGTCATCAATGACAACCATACACTATCTATAAAACATGCCAACAAACCGATCCCCTTCGGCCTCAGTGAAAGGTGAAAAGAGTAAACGTCAATAACGAAAGAAATGATATCTTCGATAGCCGATACCCAACACGCTTATTGGAGAAGACCAAATCACGACGAACATTCGAATCACTCTAAAGTTTTTCTCCGATCGTCGACTTTCGAAACATTTTGGCATCAGGATTTTTAAGGATGATAACCCAAAGGAAACTGCGTGGTAAGTTTATCCCTGATCACTGATCTTTGACACCTTTTCGGCATTGGCGATCCTAATTTTAGTTTAAAAATTCACAACTTGAATAAAGTCCTGAGCCCGACCAATACCAGGGAGCTAAGTCACTTGTCTTCAATGCCACGTGTCCCGAGCCAGTTGTGCCACGTCAACACTGTATGATGAAATCGATCAGTATCGGTGGTCTTTCACAAAAGAACATCATCGAAAACACCCGTAACATATTGCTGACCCTCGATCCACCCACTAGGAAAGCTACATGATGGGACGGTTTAACGCTAGATACATTTCGATCCGGAGCATTTAAGGGACTAATTATTTCAAAATCTCTCATTAGTTTCTAATTCATGCACGAATCAAAAGGACCGTTTGAATTTACCAATAGAACACATCACCCTTCGCGCCTCCATCGTCAACCCATGATGAACTAAATTGCAAAGATTTGGCAGTAGATTCATTTGAATTTCACTCATCACTTGAATTAATTGGTTTATATGATTGGTAAGTTCTTCCCCATTAAATCCACTTGAGCCATTGTAAACAATATCATTCTGCGCGCAAAGTAATTTCAAAGCATCCAAAGGAATGAGATGAGAAATTCAAAATCTTCTAAGACCCCCATGAGTATCAAACTACAACGTTTAGCAAGTGTTATAGGTATGTACCAGTCTGGGTTTTTCATGCTTACACTTCATACATATATTTTACCTAACGTTTCTCTATGCGCGGTCTTTAAAGTATTTCATCTTTTGATTGCAGGAAAGACGCCTCCGAGTGTGAAGAGAGTCAGGTCAAAATCAACAAGGCAATGAAATAAATTGGATTCCTCGAGTTTGGCTCACCCGATGACTCTATCAACCTATGCAACATAGTCAAATCACATATCAGACAAGACTCGGCATGGGTCGAAGAACTGGAAAAGGTAACAGAACCAGGGCCAGGTCAGGTGCGATAGTTTATGGAACACCCGATCAAATCTCGGGCTATGCTGCAACAGTTAAGTGCCAGTCTGGTCAAGTATCGAGCACATGCGGTAGAGATAAGGGATATTTAC
>SNQJ01S0015095.1:172999-217946 GCA_010110895.2 Picea sitchensis | reverse complement strand
CAGTTTCATCTACACCATTGAATGATCTTCATAAGCTTGCCTTTATTTCATATTTCATCATTTTGGCTTTCTTGTGGCCAAGTGTCTCGCCAGTCCATGTCGCGATCTCCGAAACTCTGAAACATAGCTTTTCTGTGATAGCTCTTTCCTCTATATGACCACGGCCATGACCAAGCACTTGTTCATAAAGTTCTTTTAGAGATTTTGTTTTTCATCATTTCAGGACTCCTGATGTTGAGAGTCTTTGACTTCTCGATCTCCCAGTAACCGAAATCCTAGTCTCCAATACATCTAAGGGGTTCGGATCAATGGTCCACGATCTCTTTGAACCAACGGCTCAGATTATTTCATGATTTTGTAAATCGCGATTTCGGCATCCCTGTGGTGAATGTTCTTGATGCTTCCAACTACTGATCCATGAAACTCCAAAATGGTGTGGGATCAACAATCCCAATCAACCCTTGATCTGATGGCTCAAATCATTTAGCAATTTTGCATTTCGTGATTTCGGCATTCCTGTGGTATTGTTTCTTACCTCTCCAAGTCGCGATTCGCGAAACCCTGAAATGGAGTCTTTGACATGCTCTGATCTTCTGCCACGCATCCCTCTTGGTTCAGCAGTAAAGATTTTATCGAGACTTCGCAACTCCATGAGCCTTCATTGTGCCTAATCAACGATCCATATTTTGCCTTGATCTAATGGTTGAGATTATTTTGTGATTTCGCATATCACGAGTTTGAGAGGTGAAAGGTTGGAGCATTTCATACCTTTGACTTTCTAGTCAGCGAAATGTCAATCTGTGTCCATGTGTCCTGTCCATAGATAGACGATCCTCCTTCTTTCAGGATTTTTTATACCCGCTTCTCCTTGCACATTAATGAATGTGCAGGTTCTCCCTGATCCAACGATGGTCGGAAATCATGCTTAGATATGACACCTGAGATCTGTCCTCCTCTTTTGCGCATTCTTCTTGTCTACAATCAGATCCGATGGTCCTCCTTCTTTCAGGAATTTAAATGGGATCCAATGATCACTGATGCTTCTCCTCCCGAGATTAGGCACTGCAATCGAATCTGTTTTAATTACTCTTGAGCTTACTTTGTTCCTATTTTTCATCAATGCTTACTCTGATCTTGTCATCAATGACCTGCCTACAATCCTTTGCACGTTTGCTACCATCTGTGTTGTTGTACTTGTCATCAATGACAAGCATACACTATCTATAAAACATGCCAACAAACCGATCCCCTTCAACCTCAGTGAAAGGTGAAAAGAGTAAACGTCAATGACGAAAGAAATGATATCTTCGATAATCGATACCCAACACGCTTATTGGAGAAGACCAAATCACGACGAACATTCGAATCACTCTAAAGTTTTTCTCCGATCGTCGACTTTCAAAACATTTTGGCATCAGGAGTTTTAAGGATGATAACCCAAAGTAAACTGCATGGTAAGTTTATCCCTGATCACTGATCTTCGACACCTTTTCGGCATTGGCGATCCTAATTTTAGTTTAAAAATTCACAACTTGAATAAAATCCTGAGCCCGACCAATACCAGGGAGCTAAGTCACTTGTCTTCAATGCCATGTGTCTCGAGCCAGTTGTCCCACGTCAACACCATATGATGAAATCGATTAGTGTCGGTGGTCTTTCACAAAAGAACATTATCGAAAACACCCGTAACATATTGCTGACCCTCGATCCACCCACTAGGAAAGCTACATGATGGGACGGTTTAGCGCTAGATACATTTTGATCCAGAGCATTTAAGGGACTAATTATTTCAAAATCTCTCATTAGTTGCTAATTCATGCATGAATCAAAAGGACTGTTTGAATTTACCGATAAAACACATCACCCTTCGCGCCTCCATCGTCAACCCATGATGAATTAAATTGCAAAGATTTGGCGGTAGATTCATTTGAATTTCACTCATCACTTGAATTAATTGGTTTATATGACTGGTAATTTCTTCCCCATTAAATCCACTTGAGCCATTGTAAACAAGATCATTCTGCGCGCAAAGTAATTTCAAAGCATCCAAAGGAATGAGATGAGAAATTCAAAAGCTTCTGGGACCCCCATGAGTATCAAACTACAACGTTTAGCAAGTGTTATAGGTATGTACCAGTCTGGGTTTTTCATGCTTACACTTCATACATATATTTTACCTAGCGTTTCTCTATGCGCGGTCTTTAAAGTATTTCATCTTTTGATTGCAGGAAAGACGCCTCCGAGTGTGAAGAGAGTCAGGTCAAAATCAACAAGGCAATGAAAGAAAATGGATTCCTCGAGTTTGGCTCACCCGATGACTCTATAAACCTATGTGACATAGTTAAATCACATATCAGACAAGAATCGGCATGGGTCGAAGAACTGGAAAAGGTAACAAAACCAGGGCCAGGTCAGGTGCGATAGTTTATGGAACACCCGATCAAATCTCGGGCTATGCTGCAACAGTTAAGTGCCAGTCTGGTCAAGTATCGAGCACATGCGGTAGAGATAAGGGATATTTACGTGGCCCCAATGGAACATCATAGATTTCCATATGCTAACACCTATGAAGAGTTGTTCATCAAGTGGTCAGAGTATGAGAAGAGTTACCCTTTTAAAGTGATATCTTGAGATGACTCTTAGACAAACTGGTAGGAGAGAACGCCATATGGTGAATTTGTTTTACTTATCTGCACTTTAGCCATTATGTTTAGTTAATTTTATGTTATAATAAGAGGATCGACTGATTATTTAAGGGTCGATGTTTGTTGCAAGAAACTCTCATTTTTGGTTTTGTTAAGAATTATTTTGGAGTTGCCTTTAATTGAGAAGTCCTTATGGACCAAAAACAAGTTGAATTTTTCATCAAATGCATGTATGATTGGATGTGGAGAAGAACTATTTCCTATATCGTCTCATGAATGGATACAATAATGAGTAAGAGCTATTAAATCTATTGATAAGTTATTTGATGCAATGTTTTACAGTTCTTTCTTTAATGATGAAAATCAATCATTTTGTTATTATGTGATGGATGATTAGAGTTGAGTGAATTATTTTACTTACCATCGTTTGTCACATGCATGTTTTCTTTTGATAAGTTGTATCTCAGTTAGGAATTGGAACATTCACATGGTTAACGTATTATTACTAGTCCTGTGGGTGACGATCATTGTAGTGTGTATGCTCGAGTAAAGGGTTAACCCTGGTTTAGCCTCTTCTCCAGTATTTTTGTTTGTTCCCACATTGTTACCTATTTGGTTTATATCGGCTTCATCTTTTATCATACTTGTCTAAGATAAAAACACAAAAAGAGAACATCTGAACTGAAGGAGAGAAACCTTCACAAGAAAATGTAAAGCCCATCAATTATTTCGGTCGGTTCGCAAGATCTGGAGAACCATTCCACCATTAAACGCTGCAAAGTCTAATTGGGTCTCGGTGGTAGGTTTGGTTCATGTTGTTGAGTTAAATGGATTTAGGACCCATCAACTAGTAGATTACTTAAAAATGTGGAGGAATTACCCCTTAAGTAGAATATTTGTGCTTATCACAAACCATAGTGGGTTGAGATATTTGTTTGATCAACCAAAACTCAATGCTAGACAAGCTAGATGGATGGCTCTCCTTAGTGAGTTTGATTTTTAAATAGAACATATCAAAGGATAAGAAAATAGGGTGGTTGATTCCTTTAGCATAAGTATGAAAGTGATTCACTTGGCAGCTATGAGCACATGTGAATTGGACGTCAAGGGGAAAGTCAAAAGTGCACAAGAAACAGATGCATTTTTCAAGACTATGAAACCATACTTACAGCAAGAACCCACATGGTTGAAGTATGAGGATTATCAATTGTTGAATGATGGCCTGCTAACTTACAAAGGTCGGTTGTATATTCCAAATTGTGACGACTTGAAGAGGTTCATAATGTATGAACTACACAAATACTATATATTGGTCATCCTGGTTATCAAAAGATGATCACAATAATAAATACTATATATTGGTCATCCTGGTTATCAAAAGATGATCACAACCACTAGAAACTATTTCATTATCTGCACTCAAAAGGGACACATCTTATTTCCTCGTATAAATGTCTAGGAATGTCGCTGGTTAAGGTAAATACTGACATCTAGTAGGCTATTGCAACCCCTACTAATCCTGCATCGGAAATGCAAACCATTCATGGATTTCATCATAGGGTTACTTCAAAAAACAACCAAATGTAATGACACCATCATGGCAGGAGCCAGGGACAACCAGAGCAAGGATTCTCACCTCATTCTCATCAATAAGTCAACTTGTAAGGAAATAGATATTTCCAATATTTCATGAAATAAATATTTAGGATACATGGTATACCTAAGGAAATCACATCAACTCTGGTATAAAAAATTTTACTTCAAACTTTGGAATCTATGTTTGTTGGTTTTGACTAAATTGTTATTTAGTAGATCCTATCACTCTCAAAATGATGGGTAGATAGAGAGGGTAAACCAAGTGTTAGAATACATGTTAAGGATGAAGGTAAAATCATATCAAGAAGTGGGAAGACTACCTACCACCGGTAGATTTTTCTTATAACAATGGCTATCAAGAGTCTTTGAAGATGATCCCTTTTGAGGCCCTCTATGGTAGACAATGAAAGATCCCAATCAATTGTACAAAAACCAAGAGACAATTTTAATTAAATTGGCTAGATATGCTAAAGGAAATGGAACAACAAGTAATTCAAATAAACCCAATCTAAAAAGATAGCTCAGGATAGACAGAAAATATATGCATAAAAAGGACTCCTAGAGAGTTCAAAGTAGGGGATCAATTGTATCTATGTGTTAGGACCCGTAAAAAATTTTGAGAATAGGATCATGTGCCAAGTTGTCACCTTCTAAGACTGTGGATCCTTTGAAATTTTGGATAAAGTGGACTCAGAGTATGGAATTAGCACTTCCTCCCATGGTGAAGGCCCATAATGTTTTTCATGTTTTTGTTGAAGAGATATGTACATGATTTTAATCATATAATTGATTATTTTAGGATTTACGTGGAACCAAAGTGATAATTTTATTGTCGTAACCATAATGAATAATAGATAGGAAGGAAATACCACTTAGGAAAAGAACCATTGCATAGGTAAAGGTGAAGTGGACTTTGGTCTAGATGGAGCTACATTGGAAATGGAGGATGCCATGAAATCCATCATACTCCATTTTTGTTTCACTTTTGTAAATACAGAAATATCTATAAGTAGAACATCAAGGATGATGTTCCTTTATGTATTTGGGATTGTAACACCCATTTTCCCCATATTGTAAATATAACTATAACTTTCCAAAAGACTGTGGGTAAACTCAATATGTGTGAACATTTGATTTGATGAACCTTGTTATAAAAGGTAATGTATGTATTTCCTCGGTATTAATTAAAAATGGATAGTGTTGCATAAATGTTGAAGGAGGTTTTCCAAGGTAGATCATGATTCTATGAGAGATATATGGTGAGGGGAACCAACAATGGCTGAGATGACCCCCACTAGACCAGTACCTTACCAAATTTAAATTATTTAGTCCCAGAGCAGTAGTCTAACCCATAAATAAATTACTAGTCATTTATAGTTAAAGCCCTCCCTCAAGAGTTAATGAAGATAAGGGTAGGGTACCCATATGAAATAATTCCTGACCTGACCATGAACTAGAGAATTCGCACTCCACAATAACTTTCATATGGAAGGGAAGAAAAGAAAGGAATTTGTGGGAAGAGGGACTAGGGGAGGAGATGATTCAAGAGATCATTCTTCCAAAGAGAGAAGAGGGTGTGCGTACCATGGATTCCTGAAGCTTAAACAACAAGATCATTCTGGGTGAAAAAAGTTGTTGGTAGTTTTTTCATTCCAATATGATAAATGGGGTTGGAGGAAGATGAGTGATCGAGGAAGCACTGCCATGCAGCCCCCTCTTGGTGAAAAGAAACCAATTTCTATGTTCTGGGAGGAGGAGTAAAATTAATCCCCAATGTTTCAAACAAGAAGGAATGAGTCTCTCTTAGATAATCATGATCTAGCTAAAGGCGGCTGCTGGTAACGGCATGCAAGAGTGGTTTTGCTCTATGGTTGGTGGAAAAGGGCAACCTCCTCGCCAGCTTCGCTTCATGATCCTGTTTTCCAATAAGTATTTCTTTATACCTTTGTGTGAGAATTGAAATGCATACGAAATGTGTGTGTTCAAGGACAAAATCTTATAGTCTTTGATTAATCATTAGAAATGCTTTTTTATGATCCCCCGTGATTCATGGTTTATGTTTCTCCCGGGCTAGCAAAGAGGGAGAATTATTAGACATGGGTTTACAAATAAGGTTGAGAATAAGTTTTAGTTTCCTGCACTTGTCGAAAATTCCTTAAGGGAATTCTCCCAGGGATTAGTCTTGCAAGGTAAGAGTCGGGTAAGACTTTGCTGGAATGTTTTAGTCTCATTGATCCCTCAAAAGGTACCTCTCGCTTTAGAATTTAAGTTTTGTGAATGGAAGGCACTCCCTTCAAACCAACAGTTTGTGTGATAGAGGACTCATATCCATGGCCCTAACCCAATAACGGCTAAAGGTAGCGCATACAGCCTCGAGGCTTGTCAAAGAATCCATATGATTGGGACCTTGGAACCCTTCACTAAGTCCAAAAGGAGATAAGCCTTTCTAGCTTTAACTCCATGAGTTCAGAGCTCTGGGATGTGATGACTTTACAACCCTAAAACAACCAAAGGAAACCCGCTGGTGCTTTACCCAAGAAGATTGACCGACATCTAGAAATTCCCTTAACCATGACCATGGGATCTCGGCCCCAATCGCTAAACCCTGGCCCACTTACCAATCGCTAATTAACACACATCGTAGATCCAAGGATACTCGAGAGCTTCCCTGACCATTGAATCTATGCTACGGTCGGGCCTGCATTGACCACTTCAAGAGAACAAAGTTTTCATATCACCAAAACCCATGAATGCCGCCAGAACTAATATGAGCCAAGGATCCGAGAGTCCATTGAGAACCCTCCCAACCATCCGATCAATTAGTGGAGGATTTGTGCATAGAACTTCGGTGAATTCCTACTCTAGAGAAAAAGGAGTGTTATCGGTAGTACGATTTCAAACGCGAACCACAAAGTGATGAATACTCATATATACAGGGATCCTTCCGCATCTTCCCCGTCCTTGATCTTTACATTTCAGCCACCCCATTGACCACTGAGAAAGCTGGTGGTATTAGAGAAGAACCTTAAAAGTTAGAACTGCGAAGTGACAAGAGTTGTATATCTAAGGACATTGAAGGACCATTCCTAGTCATTGGATATAGACCATGGTCAGCCTAGAGTTGACCACTCTAGGAGAAAAGAGGTTACAGAGTGGGATTACCCTAACGGCCGGGTTATGAAGTCATGGAGGTCATAGATCTATGGACCTACTTCTGGACACATAATATTGACCATGGATATAAGGGTTGTTGGAAAGCGTCGGGTCAGAGTGATCGGCACACTAATAAAACAACAATTCCGTGGTGACGCCAAGCCACATTACGGACATGCCACGTGTCACCTTTATTTTTCTTCGCAGCCTATGTACCTTTGGAACATGACATGTGTCACTCATTGATGGGGTCACATGTCATCTCTACCTTGTCGCATGCCATCCCCACTAGCACATATTCACTTGGTCAATTTGTGAGTGGAGTACTTGGCACCCACCGCTTTTCCCTCATATCCACAGGGCCATCTCATGTAAAGGTTATGGACCATTCAGAGTCCACGCCTGTAACTCCAAAGGTTTGGGTTTTGTATCGGCCGATAAGACAAAAAGGGTTGAAGGTCAAAGCCACATGGAAATATTTAGGAATCCTTTGAGAGTTCAAGGTTCTAGGACTCTGAAGATACATGAAAGAAAAAATAGACAATGTCGGGGTTGTCAAACGTCAAACTCCCTTAAACCTGTGCATTAACCGAGGATGAAGTCTCTAAGGGATTTAATGGTGGATGGATTTCCACCATAGATGCAAACACAAAATCCTCAGACTCGTGCAATTTGGGATGGTATGAATGAATGTGATCGACATGGGAACCACATGGACCTCAACCAATAATTCTTGAAGAGATTTGGAAGGGTGTAATTCCAAATCTAGATCTCGGGTTCAAGTAGGGTAGCATTGTTTAGATAGGCATTGATGAGTAGAGAAGGATTCGAGATGATTAAGGGAAACTAAATTTTGATGCCCCATACCTAAAAATGGTAATTTAGGGGTTGGGTGTGTTACAATATCAATGTTGATAAATGCTTAATAAACAATGTGGATGGGGATTCTATTGGGGTTTTTATTCCTACATAAATCAACAAATATTATCAAATCAGTATTGAATTCTATGAGCACCATAACAAAGGTCAATTGTTGGCACCTTGGTGGAAAGAAGACAAGAAATTCATGAACAGATCATCAAGATGGTATAACACAATAAAACTTAGGGAGCCATATATTTTCTTGATGGCCTTGATATCTCATTTATATGGAGAAAAATATTTCTCCATGCTTTTGAAGCATGGATTCCATTGGCTTCATATACTTCTTAGCTATATCTAGAAGCATTTTTAATTGGGGCACTATCATTTCTAAACATCTAAGTATTCGTGTAGAGAAAGCATAGAAAAATTTGGACGGGGATAGGTACAAGATGTCTTATACTTCAATATGTGATGACTTTCTGGCCAGGATATATTTCTTGATTTTCAATCGAAATTACACAAGGCTTTCAGAAGTAGAAAGAAAGGTCATAGCCAAGGTAGGGAATCAGTACATGGAAGAGAAAAGTACCTACATTGGAATTTTTGGAGCTATTGGTGCCCCACAGTTACTGCCAACTCATGTGTCTGATAGGTTGGTGCTTGGGGAGATCTTCTATCAGACCATATTGCAGGGATTCAAAAATTCCTTAGTAAAGGAAAAGAAGAGGGCACTCATACCATATTGGTTTTATGTGGGATTTCTTTTTGTAAAGGACACCACGCAGGCCAAGAAAGAAGCCCAAAATCAAGTAGAATACTAGTTTTATACTGGAACATACATGAAACATGACTTGAGAAATTTAGTATCCTAGCATGCTAGCTAGGTGGTTTCTCATTGCTCTTATGCATATGATACCATTGAAGATGAATTTTTTACTAAGAACACCCAAGACTGGGAACAATTTATCTTGAGGAAACATAATCCAAAGATGAATCAATTCAAGTAAATGTAAATGGATGAGAAGCTCTAGCATATAAAGAAAATTGTGGAAGTGGCCACCCAGGTGCAAGGAGGAGAGTGATTGGGAGAGAATATTGTTGGGAGTGTTGAAATTGAAAGACACATGAAGGAAAATGAGAGAAACATTCAAGAACATAGGCCAATTCAAACCACCCTCATGGGACCGCCAATCGCGACCCTATTGAATGTGCATATGGAATAAGGGGATCTAACAACCCTTGTATATATTCCAACTAGGGAACATAATGAAAGAAAATGTCTAGAGAAAACACTGATAGGGTAA
Organism: Picea sitchensis; assembly: GCA_010110895.2. Taxonomy (NCBI): domain Eukaryota; kingdom Viridiplantae; phylum Streptophyta; class Pinopsida; order Pinales; family Pinaceae; genus Picea; species Picea sitchensis. The sequence goes on along the minus strand of SNQJ01S0015095.1, from coordinate 208,384 downwards.
CCAGAATATGAACCAATAGTTGAATTTTTGATAGTGCCACCGATCTTAAGTGGAGTTGCACTAGTAATTGTTGATTTGATCACAATTTGTGATAGTGTCCCCGAGGGTACAAACACTATAGTTTTCTGCATACAATTATCAGTTGCAAGAAATTTAGTAATATTTTAATTGTGGTTTAAGTTATATTGAATGATTATGATTACTAATTGGATGTTCGCATAAATTCAATGGTGTTTTAAAACTCGCTTGCGTTTTACAATAATCAAAATTATTTCTAGTTATGTTTTTTATCATATGTGATCTCCTTTCAATTCTTAAATGATGTTTGTTGCTTAATCAATAGTAATATTATTGTTAAAATTGATTGAAGTGAGGCATCGTTTACATATTTACAGAAAAGGTTAACTTATGCCTAGTCTTCTTTAGAGCTTAGTTGTTGAATACTCAAGAAATAAAATAATAAACAAGAAAACAAAAATAGTGAAAGATGAAAATCTAGGTGGAATAAAAAATTCCCCTTTAACCAAAATTAAATCCCATCGAAATTTGTTGGATCATCAATCCAGAGAATCATGCTACATTAAACAGGGAAGAGTCTAATTTGGCCTCATCTTTGGGTGTGATTCATGTTTTTGAGTCAAATGGAATTTAGACCCCTCAACGGAATTGGTGCTAGAAGGAGGTTTGAACGAATCCATGGTTGGTCAATACATTTATTTCAATAGAAACCTATTTCAAATATCCTATAGATTCAAAACAGACCACACGCATTGCTAGTCCTTCTAAGGACATCCCTAATATTGAAGGTACCCCAACTACCAGTAAGTCACCACATGCTGAAGATGACTCGTATCTTCACCTAGAAATTCCATACGTGATTCTAAATGATGAAATAAATGCGTTGAATAGGATTACAATAGCTTATGCTTGACAAATCAGATCATTTCCATTAGCTATGTTTCTTCCCCGCAGGAAAGAAATTGCAAGATCGGTTGTTGATACCCAGATCAAATTTTTTTCCATACATTTGATGATCTAGTATTTTTTTCCCTCATCTAAGTCGACAAACCTCTCAATTTTATTCTTGAAACTCCTCTTTTCACCCCACCAACAAGTACAAATTTTGATCCTGATAATTCTAAATCCAAAGAAGTCGATTCTAAATCAGAAAACTCAGATAATGGGGCAGACGATATGGAAAACAATAATGAAGAAATCCCAGAAGGTAATGATCAACCTGCAAACAACCAACCATGGCTATCTAGGGATGCCCTGGCTATAGCAAGGCAGTCACATCACTTTCCTAGGCACCCAGAGAAACTTCTTCCAAAATTTGACCCTGAAACCTTTGGTTTTCCCAAAGACCACATCAAGAAGTTCATATTAGCAATAATATTGATGAATTTACAACATGAAGACATAGTATGTAGACTTCCCCCTTATGCCTTTGAGAACTCGAATTCAACATGGTATTTTAATCTCCCGGTTGGATCCATTAATAGTTGGAAAAAATTTCACAAATACTTTCTGGACAAATTTGCTAAAGAGACAACTGTTGAAGGAAAATCTCCCTGCAGACATGTAGATCTCCTCAAAGAGATAGACTCTTAACTCTAAGACAGAAAGTGCTTATCATGGTCACTGACTTCCTTTTATATATAGGTGGACTAGTGTGTGAGGAGGAAGGAGAAAAGAAGTACCTTTTATCGGTGTTTGTCCCTACACGCTCCGAGTTGAGCTCCAATCTTTCGCTCCTCGATAAGCCCTATAGAAAAACAAAGTACGACCACTTCCTACTCTATCAATATTAGTCTGAAATAGGTATATCTAATAAAGAGACAAATTCATGTGATATTGAACTTGAATTAGAAAGAAACAGGCCAAGCAAATTATATTAATGAGGACAAAACATTGCTTACAGACATAGATGAATTGTAGCAGTTTTGTCAATTCGTCCTTGTCTACCCCTTGCTCAAAAGATCCACGATCCAAATGATGATAGCTTCATCAATTACTCCCCATGTGATCATAGGTCTCTTGCTTCCAAAATATCTCTATTCTAGCACCACTTATTAGATCATAAGTTTGGTGTGATTCTCTCTTTTCAGTCGCCTTTCACCATTAGAAAGCTTGCTTATATAGCCTTGGAGAGGCTCAACAACTTGAGATATCCTTGGGGAAGGTGAGGATTTTCCTCCTTCAGTTGAGGATCTTCCCTAATATCATGGCTATACTAGGGATTCAATATCAACTGCCTTCTAATAATGAAAAGATCCTTCCCCCATTCATCTCAACAACTGAACTGCTACCTAAAATAGGTAGTGATCCCTCAAAAGGGCACTCAGAGCACTATAGCACTCCCTAGTAGTCTTTATGGGAGTTCCAGTGATCCTTAGGGTAGGCATTCTCCTGCAGAAGGGACAAAGAGACAGTGTAAGGGGGAGCGCCAGCACTCCCAGAAGAGGTATAGGGGAGTGCTCCCCTCCAAAAACTCATTTTTTGAGGTTCTTTCAGATGGAAAAAGGTTTGTAAGCTTACTGACTCATTTCTCCTCTTCCAAATCAAATGTTTGAGGTGTTTCAAGTGTTTTCCTCATGTCGTTATAGGCACGACATAGGCATCATGGCAGCATGATTTCTTTGACACTTGCGACACTTATGAGCAACATGCGACACTTGCGACACTATCAAAGTGATTATATTTGATGTGTAACAGATTGCCCCCCAAAGTATGAAGTTAGAAGATGAGAACTGATAACTGAAATGCTTTGTAGACTTTCAAGCAAGGGTATAGACACAGGGAACCTAATATAAGCTGCACAAAAACATCCAAAAAATATCATGACATGTTTCAAACCCAAGGCAGGCATACATATGCTTGGGTGATCAAGACTTTCAAGATATGGCTGCCATAAAATACATTGCGGATCCATAATAGTATTGATAAAAAGGTATAGACACCAAGGATACAGTGTGGATCTATACTCTGATGACCTGAACTGATCGTAGCCATGAAAAATACAGAGTGGATCTACAAGATGACAAGACATAGCCACGACCAATACAAAGTGGATCTATGTAACAATGTATGTATCATTTGTTCAAGAGAAAATCCTTTGCAACCTGGGCAAAGCATATATCAAAGTGATCATTCAACCCAGGGTCTTCTTACCAATCCCGATGTAGTACAAATCTAACCATGTGAATAGATGTCCTGATGTCAAACATGGCAGAAACCACTTGATTACTGATCAATGATGTAAACCGTTAACAAGCGCGAGGGAGATCACCATTAATGTCGATGATTCCCAAGGTACCCTAGTACATTCCAACGAATGTGAATGGATGAGTTGGAGTCGAACATCCGTGGAATCATCCGATCAGAGTTCAGTGATGTAAACCTGCTATCAAATGTGAGGTGGCCTGCCATTGAGGCATGCAGGTCCCAAAGTACTAACTGGTTTCTAAGTCTAATTCCTGGATAATGTGTTGAATTCGCCAGGAATAGGCTTGTCGAAGGAGGGCCTTGATGTATCCCCCATCAATGACATGAAACGGACACAGAGATGTAATTGGTAGATCACATGAACATGGACTCACACGGGTATTGAGACAATATATTTGTGATGGCTGACTCTCGAGGTGGATACTTCCCTTGAACACTGAGGCATGATAGCAGAAACATGACATGGAACAAAACTTGATGATCCAGTGGATGTTGTGACTTACGTCGGGTGACCCAGAGGAGTGAAAGAAAGTCAAAGGATTGGCTCAGTGCAGAGGTTCAGTGGATTATAATGCGTGCAAAAGACAAAGTGTCGTGTTCAAGGGCAACTCTAAAAATTACTTGGTAATGTTCTTAAGAGAATGCTTGGCTTGCTTCTTTCAAATTTTCCCCCATCCAGATAGACGAGTACCTCTTTTTAATTTAACGAGCTCGAGGATGGTAACACATGCTCAATAAAACTCACCTTTGGTAAGCTCCTCTTCCTTTGTTTAACGAACTGGAAGAAGTAAGGGTTCGACCCCGTATGGGCCTGTCGATGTTTTTTTTAGCAAGTCCAAAGATATAAACTCGAAGTTTTTTCATGATTATAGAGTCTGAAAAAACACTTAAAAGAGAACTCTCTCAGTTTATTTTTTGTACAGTTAGTCTGACGAGACCAAAAAAGAGATAAAATACTGCTCAACAGACATTTCTTCAAATACTTTAACGAGCTTGAAGAGAACAAGGTCGCTCGGTAATCTTTTCATGTTTAGAGAGTATGAAAAGGACTTAAAGATGACTCCAATGTTGTCCTTTTTCGTAATGTTAGTCTCGCGAGGCCGAAAAAGAGATAAATTATCACTTGGAAGATGCTCTTTCAAACCGTTTAATGAGTGGGAAAGGAAGCAAGATCACTCGGCAATATTTTCATGTTTGGAGAGTCTGAAAACAGCTTAAAGGAGACTCCAGGGGGTTCCATTTTCATGTATCCATACAGGTCCGAAAAAGAGATAAAAGTCTACCAAGATGCATTCTCATGTATTTACGAGCACGAGAAAGAACAAAGACTAAGCTCGGTATGCCCCCAGCATGAAAGCTAGTGGATTAACTCCAGAATGATCATCAAAGGCTGGAGACATGCCCTCAAAGCTTCGATTCATTCAGCGAAGGAGAAGGGTGGATGAAAAGAAGGTTCAAGAGGGGTGACTGTTTCATTTTTTAACGAGATTGACACAGGAAAAGAACTATGCTCAGAACCTCTGTTTCATTTTTTAACGAGCTTGCCACAGAGAAGAGAAACTATGCTCGTGGTTTCATCCGGATCATGGGTTCCAAGAGGATAATGCTCTGGAAGGGTACCATGTCAATGGATAAAATGTGGTCATGGCCTCTAAGAGATCTTCACTGGATGGAAGATAATCACTCGAGAAAGAACACATGTCAAGGGCCGCGATAGGAGTAAGGAGATCAGGCTCCAATAATCCTACTAAAAAAATCACCAGGTCCACTACTAGATCCAAATCGTCGGAAGTGGAAAGCATGGAAGATGATGAAAAATCAACACTAGGAGCGAAGATAGATGGTATATCTACCTGAATTTCTTCACGAGGGGGAAGAAAAGAGGATCAGTGATGGTTATCATTCTGAGGTAACTTGTCAATGCGAAACATTTCCAGGAGAGATTCATCCGAAGGAAAAGTTGGGAAAATGTAGTCGATTGCAGACGACAAGGAACTCAACCATGATTGCATCGAGGAACTATCAAGTGCCAATAGATGTGGGGCATCTGACGAGGGAGAAGCGGATTGGGTAGGAACGTATGATGTTTTGGATGTACTAAGTGGCACGAAGTCACTTAGTGCATCGAATTCCAAAGGACAAGGTACAATCCAAGGGTAAGATGTTTCCAAAGATTGATAAGCCATGGTCGAACTCATATCGATGGTGGCAATGTGATGTGTAGTCGGTGGAAGTGGTGTAGGGAAGGGACCCATGAGGCTAGAATCTTTCAATAAGCCAACACCAATTCTTTCATGTGTGATCTTGTGGTCTCCCAAGAAAGGAATATTGTTGGTAGCGGGAGCGCGAGCATCGGTCGTGCAAAAATCCAACTGATCAATAGTGACAATTTTTCCCTGCTGAGGAAATTGTACACATCGAAAGACCAATGAGGCAACGACAGTCATAGCATAAAACTAACTTCTTCCAAGTAATAAGTTGTAATCGAGGGGAGCATCGGCCACCTTGACATCAACAGTAACAGTTTTTCCACCCAATTGGATGGGCAGGGATTGTAAAATCCCATGGGGATGGAAACCTTGCCCATCAAAGGCGCGTAACATCGTTGGGGATTTTTTGAGTGCTGGTGATTTTAAACCTTTCCAAAAATCTAAAGGCATGACACAAGTAGAGGCTCCCTCATCCAAGATAGTTCGGTGGATTTGTTGATTGTGAACAACAACATCTATCTAAAAAGCTAGTTGGTGGGAGAGTCGAGACGCATAATTATCTATTTTAAACATGATCTGATTGGACGACTCAAGATAAACAACACCAAGAGCGGTCAAGAGCATTCTACATTGACTGGGGCAGTGCTGTAGAACTTCTAATGTAGACATAGCACACGGTGCTTGAGCCAAATCTTCAACAATGTTGCAGTTTTTAGCAGCACATGAACTAGGATTAAAGGTAGCTTTGCAGATAGTTCTCTTAGGAGGACGTAATATAGATTCAAATGTGGGTTTCTCAATATGAAGTGGTCCAAATGGAGGATTAACCGATGGAAGACTAACATAGGATGATGATGGATCTGGTAAAGTGTTGGCACCGTTAGTATCTTTTCCCTTGTCAGGGTTACCTGGTGTGTCGTAGGTCTTAGAGAGAGTGGTCAAATTAATCCCATTAAACATATAAATATGTGCACTTGATGAGGCCTCATAATTAGGATCACTAGAACTCCCCCAGGAGAGGGGGTTTTAGCAACCATGGATTGTTGCTGCGGAAAAGATTGAGTAAGCACAGCGGGTTGTGAATTCCCTTGGAACATTTTGGCCACTTCATTGCGAAGTGGACAATCTCGAGTGTAGTGATCATCACCACAAATGATACATGGGAATTTCAATTTCCATTATGGTTGCTTTTCGATAGCAAGTGTTTGATTCTTGGGTTGTTCATTATTATTTTTTGATTTATTCTTTGTCTTCTTCTTACCTTCGGATTTTTGTGAAGGGGCAGATTGAACTGCATTCACCTCAGAGACATGATTTTGGGGGGAGGTAGAGGAGGGTGTAGTTGATTTGGATTTGACAGAACCGATAACACCATCCACATGAGATGAGGATGATGGCTTAGAAGGATCGGTATTAGCTCGAGCAGCATTCGAAAGAAAATCATTTAAAGTACCAAATTGGGAATAAACCAAGTCTAAGTACTGAGCCCGAGCAATGGTTTGTTCCTCTATGAATGCACCACCCATAGCGACATCGTGAGCGATCGAGGGTAACAGTGATTTAGTAAACCATTCTGCCAAGAGCATGTCAAGAATGACTGCCTTGATCATCCTTCGTCATCGCCTCCACTCATGAATATGGTCAGAGATATGTATGGATTTGGTTTGACGAAGAGAGGTCAAGAGTTCAGTACCTGTCTCGTAGTGAATAGGCAGTTGAAAGTGCATCAGGAAAGACATGGCAAGGGAATTGAAATCATGAAAAGAAGCATGTGGTAGTTCAATATACCACTTTGTTTCCGAACCAGTAAGCGTTCGCTGGAAAAGATGCAAACGTACAGAATCATCCATGAGGGAGTTTGATGAACACCACAAATGGAAAGTCGTCATGTGGTTTTTCGGATCTTCACCAAGGTTTCCATCAAACTTAGGAATATCTGAAGGAAGCTTAGCTGGAATGACTGGCCAAACCAGTGAATGAGAAATAGGATAATTAGTTAACCGAGACAAGTCTGGGAGATCCAGAGTCACAAGGAAAGGTAGCTATCGGTTAATGTGTGAATGATACTGGTGTGGCATACTAGTAGGGCCATAGACTAGGTTAGGTGGATAGTTGTAACCAGTAGGTCCTCCTACATATGGTTGTTGTTGGACAGGGTAAGAAGGATTCGACAGTGCATGAGAAACATTTATTTATTTGCTTGTGAGGAGGATAAACATTTTGGAATTGAGAATGGTAAGGAGTAGATCCTGGAGGAATATACACATGAGGCCCATAAGGAGGATAAGACTATGGTCCTGAAGAACTCCAGGTGGTGTTTTGGATGCCACCCAGATAAGATTTCCTGTAAGATGTTCTGGGAGGGACAGGATTGGATACTCCTCCTAGTGGGTTATTATACAAGTGTCCCCCAACGTGGGGTTGATTAAAAGTGCATCCTTAAGATAATCCCCAGGATTGTGAAGGGTTTCCAGCAAACGAGGGTTTCCCCCCTGTCAGCGGTGGATTTACGACTGTGGTGTGACTGGCAAATGGAGGTTTCCCTCCAGGAGGAGTATGAAAAGGGGGTTTTCCCATAAGAGGGGTAGGCTTGCCATGGAAAGGTAGTCCTCAAGGAGGGAAAGGTATGTTGGATGGTGGTTTCCCTCTAGCCGGTTTTCTTTGGCCGACAGGGGTCTGCATTCTCAGGTGAGAAGAAGTCCCAGCAGGATCATGTGGAACATGCAGAGTTGTAGAGCAAAGACTTGTAGAAACAGGGGTAGAGATTGAAGTGCTTCGGCGAAGAGTAGAGGTGATGAGTCCAGCATTAGGATGGACTTGTGTTGGCGTAACAGTAGAGTGAATAACCTGATCAACTAGGTGATTCATGGTTTGAACGGATGGTCCTGTTTCACTAGGAGGGTCATGAGGATGAAAGGGTTGTCGAATAGATTCGAAATGTTCATAGATATTGCGTCCCTATGAATTCCTCCATACAGAATGAGTAGGTGTTGGATTAGTTGCTACTACAGTGCTAGGACGAACAGGAGTCCTATACTCGTCACCAAAGAGTGGTTTTGTGGATCCCATATATGTTTCGTTAAAGATCCTCTCTGGTAATCGTGGGACTTCTTCGTCTATGACATTCCCAAGGGAGTCTAAATGAACCAAAAGTGGTTCGAGAGGAGTTACCGACACAGGTGTGTTGGGATTTTTAACCGTGCCCAAAGCATTTTCTGGGTTATCTAACGGGGAGAAATAGCACTTCCGGCGTCAGATGGATTTTCTACCTCTCTACGATAGTTGTCTTCTAGAGGGTTAGAAGGTAAGGGTTGATAGCCTTCTGGAGGCATCCCTTGCATCGTACGTGATTGGCGAAGACCTTTATCATCTACGAGCTCAATTGTGGATAATAATAGATAACACAAAAAATCTAGGGCCAACTAACAAAAAGAAACAACATGCGCTAAGAAATCTAGGAATCAACCAAGCAGACAAAACTTCTCTCGATGACCATACTAGTTGGTGATGAAATACAACATCGCGTGATCAAGTCGAGAAGGGGTTGGGATATGGTGGAACAGTTACAATGGCGACCTTCTTAACGGACTTACGCCTTGGTGCAAGACTCCATGCAGTAATTGTGGATTTACCCTCCAAGGAGCCCGAGTGAGTTTGACCAATGTCTTCTCCAGGTACAGTGAGACTTACCTTCACTGTCACCTTGTGTAAGACCCTAAATATTATGGCCACTAAGGTTACCAATTTTCATTCAACCCCTGGGCAGGTACAATCAACAGTCCAGTCCAAATGTACGGGCAGAGTATCTAGCCTGAAATCAACTTGAAAGGCTTCCACTCAACATTGTGGGTATACCTTTAAGCGATCCCCATAATACGATCTAACTACTACAATCAGTCAAACCACGGAGGGATAATCTCCATATCTTTCCTGAGTGCAACCTCGTGCATAACCCCTGTGTGAGAGGGGGATCCCAGGCAAATGTATACGACAATTGGATTTGACTCTCCCTAGCTCTGGATGCTAACGTTTGTTTTTGAAACTTTGGAGAGTTATGCTTATAGCCTAATCCAAAGTGTTAACCCTAGTCTACTGCTGGTGGAAGGTTCTAAAAACAAAAATGTTCTAGATAATTTTTAATTAGCGTTCATTTTATAGATGTTCTTTACTCAAAGGGTATACAAAAGTGAAATTAATGGAATGATGACTCAATGCCCAAAAATATGCATGAAATATGATAATAAATCGTTTCTTTTCAATGAACACCTATTTAAGGGAAAGAGAAGGAATCGTTTTCACTTTCAAACACTAATATGAAAAATCCTGTATCAATTGGTTCTCAATCGAATCCAGTGCAATGCTAAAACCTTTTCGAAAAATGCCTTCTAATATGCAAATCAAGCACTAAAATGTAAATTTTCCATTTCTATGCGAATGATAACTAATTCAATGCGAAAAAATTCTCATATCAACTACCTTTTCAGATCAAGGAGATCCAGACAAGTATGATCGGACTTCGCACACACAACAGACACCCTCTTGCTATGATTGAAACAAGAAGCAAACAGAGAAAAAAAATAACAATGAAAAAACCAAACAATTCTTTAAAAAATGAAGTGTTCAAAGAACAATGACCTTCAAAAAACCAAGTGAGAAGAGTCATAGACTTCATATGTCCTTCACTGGAGTTCCCGCTCAGTTGGATAGGAGAGGGAAAAAACAACGGATCGATTTCAAGCTCTCAACAGCAAAAACTCAAAAAGAATGCAGAAGGGCATAAAATATGAGAAAAGCGGTGCTTACTTCTCAGGAGGAAGCATGTCAAAGGTCAAAGGAAGGATCATTGAATCACAAAGCAGCTCACCAAGTGAAAAAACAGGGTTTGGACCTCCAAAAATTGCAATTTTTGAAGAGATTTTGGGCAAAAAGGGTTGGCTCTCTAGTATAAGGGCCACCAAAGCATTATAATTCTTTTTCTAACACTTCTAGGGAGTGTTTATGCTCTACTAACATGGACAGGGGGGCGCCAGGCTCAAAAAACTCAAAAAAAGTCCAAAAAACCAAAAATTTCAATGGAATTTTTGCAATCAAGCTGAGTGTGATGGAGTGAAGAGTCAATCAGCAAATGAAATCAGATGTGAAGGGGTAAAAAAGGCCTAAGAACACAAAGGGTGAGACAATGCCTATGAGGAAAAATCAAAACCAAAGTGTTCTGATTCTGTATCCCCAGTATGGTCGTCAGTTTCTGTTGAAGGAAAATCTCCCTATGGACAGGTAGATCTCCTCAAAGAGCTAGACTCTTAACTCTAAGATAGAAAGTGATTATCATGGTCACTGACTTCCTTTTAGATATAGGTTGACTATTGTGTGAGGAGGAAGGAGAAAAGAAGTACCTTTTACAAGTGTTTGTCCCTGTACGCTCTGAGTTGAGATCCAATCTTTCGCTCCTCGATAAGCCCTGTACAAACAAAGTACGACCACTTCCTACTCTATCAAGATTAGTCTGAAATAGGTCTATCTACTAAAGAGACAAATTCATGTGAGATTGAACATGAATTAGAAAGAAACAAGCCAAGCAAATTATATTAATGAGGACAAAACATTGCTTACAGCCATAGATGAATTGTAGCAGTTTCGTCAAGTCCTCCTTGTCTACCCCTTGCTCAAAAGATCCACGATCTGAATGATGATAGATTCACCGATTACTCCCTATGAGATCATAGGTCTCTTGCTTCCAAAATATCTTTGTTCCAGCACCACTTATAAGACCATAAGTGTGGTGTGATTCTCTCTTTTCAGTCCCCTTTCACCATTAGAAAGCTTGCTTATATAGCCTTGAAGAGGCTCAACAACTTGAGATATCCTTGGGGAAGGTGAGGATTTTCCTCCTTTAGTTGAGGATCTGCCCTAAGATCATGGTTGGACTAGGGATTTGAGCTCAACTTCCTTCTAAGAATGAAAATATCCTTCCCCCATTCATCTCAACAACTCAACTGATGCCTAAAATAGGTAGCGCTCCCTCAAAAGGGAACTCAGAGCGCTATAGCACTCCCTAGTAGGATTTAGGGGAGCGCCAACACTCCTGAGGGTTGGAGCACTCCTGCAGAAGGGCCAAAGATATTTATAACGCTCCTAGATAGTGTAAGGGGGAGCACCAGCACTCCCAGAAAAGGTATAGGGGAGCGCTCCCCTCCAAAAACTCAGTTTTTGAGGTGCTTTCAGATGGAAAAAGGTTTGTAAGCCTGCTGACTCATTTCTCCTCTTCCAAATCAAATGTTTGAGGTTTTTCAAGTGTCCTCCTCATGTCATTATAGGCACGACATAGGCATCATGGAAGCATGCTTTCTTTGACACTTGCGACACTTGTGAGCAACATGCGACACTTGAGACACTATCAAAGTGAGTATTTTTTATGTGTAACAACAACAACTGAGGGATTGATGGCTCAAATTCTCACTGCCAACATGGGGTCTAAAGAGAAGGTCAAATATTTTAATCTGAGATTCACAACCATCCTTAATAAATTTCAACCTAATGTTATACCTACCCAAGAACTGTAGATTGAGGTATATGCTAACGCATTACCAGTATATATCTATGTTTGTAAAAAGGGCCACGAAACCCACTATGGCTAAGCATTTTGAGGAAACCAAAATTATCGAATTCCAAATGAAAGGTTGTAAAGATAGCCAGATCTCCTTGTCAAGGAAGAAAATGAAACAACCATGTAGGAGAGGAATTATTCTAACATGGCCACCAGGTAAACCAATAGAACAAATCACTAAAAAGTATAATGCAGACTTGGAAATTCTACAAAGAATGGTTAAGAAACTATCCAACGAAATTGTGGAGATGAAGAGGAATGCAGGGGAAGGAACATCAAACCCTAGACCCTAGAAACCATTTTTTATAAAACCCTCGCCATTTAAGGACAAAGAATCTCCACTTGCTAACTTAAACATTGATTTAGGAGAAGTGGCCTTTGATTCTTATTGTAATTACCATCAAGAAAAACATTCAAAAAAATACTTCCCTCAATGGATTAATTCCATGAAATTGTTGGCCAATCATTTCTTGAATGATTGTTCTCTAACCGAACATCCCAATGATCAAACATCAAATACTACAGAAAATAAGGTTAGTGATCCACCCGAGAAAACAACTATGGCTATATGCAATGTCATCCATATGTAATCTTTCTACACTCTTCTCTATCTCGATTCTAGAAGAGCTCTCCATTCCTCTTTCTACAGTCGAATCTCCACTGCAAAAGCTCCCACTAAACCCAGGTTTATCACAGACCCAAGATAAACTTGATCTATCAAGACCGAGCCNGGTTTATCACAGACCCAAGATAAACTTGATCTATCAAGACCGAGCCAAACCCTCAGCAACAAAGGCGTCCCTCTGAAGCCAAAAATGAGCTCTGATACCACCTGTAAATTTTAAACCTGTGAAGTAAAGCAATGCATATATATTCTTAAGAAAAATAGAAATTAATCAATGGCTCATACACATAGTATAAAAAGATTTATACCAGAAACCCTCAACTGGGAAAAACCTTTCTTATTTTCATTATATCGAATTTCACCATTCACCATACAATATATACAATGTTTTTAGGTATTTCGAAGATACCAAAACCCTAATCCATTAATCCAGGATTAATTTAGAAAACTACTAAAAATAGCAAACAACCGCCCAAAACAAATTACAGGGCGCTGCCCCAAATGCTGCGTGTAACCAAGGGGGGGCATACCTGCCCCCCCCTAGGAGAACCCTAGGAAGCACACATGACACAAAGAGCACTACTAGAGGGATCGTCAGATGCAGTTTTTGAACCTGACGCGCCCACACACACACATGCAAAGAATATAACATATACCCAACATTCTCCCACTTGTTGTTTTGTTTGCATCCAGGGGTCCACAAGGTTATATAGTCAACAATCCAGGGAAGCAATGTCCATTGTTACTCTACACTAGGAGAACTTTTTTGTGCTCATAGACTTTGTCAATAAATCTGCAACATTCTTCAAAGTGTCAACCTTTTCCAGCAACACCTTTTTTTCCTCAACCATGTCTCTCACAAAGTCATACTGAAGATCAATATGCTTTGTATTTGAATGATAAAATGGGTTCTTTGCCAGGAATATTGCACTCTGACTGTCACAATCTAATCTCACTGCTTGTTTTACCAACCCAATACTTGAACACAATCTATGTAACCATACTGCTTCCTTGCTTGCATGAGTGGCTGCCATGTATTCAGCTTCTGTAGTTGAGAGTGCCACTACAGCCTGTCTTTTTCTCATTCAATTGATTGTTCCTCCAAATAGGTTAAACACATACCCACTTGTATATCTTCTGTGATCCAGATCTGTAGCCCAATCTGCATCAACATAGCCATGTATGTCCACCACTCTGTCCAATCCTAGTCTTCCTTGGTAGCACAATCCATAATTGGTAGTGACACGCAAATACCCTAAGACCCTCTTTACTGTTGTCCAATGCTCCTTCCCTGGTTTGGACATATACCTGCTCAAAACTCCCACTGCATGTGTAATGTCAGATCTAGTATAGACCATTGCATACATCAAACTACCAACTACACTGGCATATGGAACATGGGACATGTCCTCTTCTTCTTCTTATTTTTTGGGACACTGATCTGCAGATAATTTTACGCCTATAAGAATAGGAGCATTGACCGGTTTAATTCCATGCATATTAAACCTCTGCAATATCGTCTCAACATATTTTCTCTTATTCAACCAGAGTTTCCTATTTCCACGATCTCTTTTAATTTCCATTCCCAAAATGATGTTAGCAGCACCGATATCCTTCATGTAAAATTTGGAGGATAGTTGTGATTTCACCTCCTTGATAACATCCATGTTATTTCCTACCAACAACATGTAATCAACATACAACACTACATAAATGAAGTGATTACTAACCTGCTTGGAATATACACAGTGATTAGCCCTGCTTCTCACAAATTCCAATCCAAGGATGTATGTGTCAAACTTTTGGTACCACATCCTAGGTGATTTCTTAAGACCATATAGTGACATCTTTAGCTTACAGACCAACTCTTTCTTTCCCTTTACTACAAATCCTTCTCGCTGCTTCATGTATATTTCTTCTTCCATATCCCCATGTAGGAAAGTTGTCTTCACATCCATCTATTCCACTTCAATATCAAAAGCAGCAGCAATAGATAAAAGAAATATAATAGAAGTTAATTTAGCAACAGGAGAAAAAATCTCACCAAAGTCAATTCCCTCTACCTGGGAATAACATTTTTCTACTAACCAAGCTTTGTATTTCTCCACTTTTCCTTTTGCATTAAACTTCTTCTTAAACAACCATTTTCTACCAACATATTTTCTTCTAGCTGGAAACTCAACTATATCCCATGCTTCATTCTTATTAAAGGCATCCATTTCTTCAACCATGGCCTTCTTCCAAAGTTTACTATCCTCCGAGTTCATTGCTTCCCTGACAGTTCTGGGATCATCATCGGTAATAGATAAAGCAAAATTGGAACAGAAATTAGGTGGAATATACCTTTTTGGTTTCCTTCTTTCTCTCATTGATCTCCTCAATACTAGGGTTTGAGGTTCTTCTTCTTCTTCTACTTCATCTTCTTCAGATGATTCAGATTTTGCATCATCCAAATCTAGCTCTATTTTCTCAGGTTCCTCTCTCCTTGGTAGGAATTCATATTTGGAAACATCTTTTACCTCTCTAAAAACAACATCCTGATTGTAAACAATCTTCTTAGTTTCTAGGTTCCAAAGCTTATAACCTTTCACACCATCTTTATAACCAATAAAGATACACTTTTCATCTTTTTTATCCAGCTTACTCCTATTTTCCTTTGGAACATGTACATAATCATCACAACCAAACACTCTAAGATGTTGAAGAGAGGGTTTATTTTCAGTCCATACCTCATGTGGAGTTTTATCATCTAATGTTGATGAAGGTGATCGATTGACTAGGTAATATGTTGTACCCACTGCCTCTACCCAGAATTCTTGTCCTAACTCGGCATTGTTGAGCATGCTCCTTTATTTTTCCATAAGTGTCTTGTTCATCCTTTCCTCAACTCCATTCTCCTGAGGAGTGTATGGAGTACTCTTCTCCCTTGCTATACCACACTTCTTACAGAATTCTTCGAATTCATTTCTGCAGAATTCTGCACCATAATCTGTTCTCAATACCTTTATTTTCTTCTTTGTCTGATTTTCTACAAGAGACTTAAAATCTTTAAATTTATCAAATACCTCAGATTTCTTTCTAAGAAAATAAATCCATGTGTACCTTGAGAAATCATCAATGAATGAAACATAATACACAGACTTACCTAGTGATGGAATAGGCACAGGTCCAAACACATTACTATGTATCAATTCTAAGATCTCCTTTTCTCTTGCAGCACAATATGGGAATCTTACTCGATTATGTTTACCATATATGAAATTTTTAGAGAAATCAAAATCCAGAGTGCAATTAGACATACCTTAAACCATGCCTTTATAGTGTAGTGTTCAAAGGCCCTTTTCTACAATATGCCCCATTCTTTGATGCCACAACATGGTCTTCTTTTTAGGGACGGTATTGGCCTTGTCTTCTTTATTTGTCTGCTCAAGGACAACAGAATTGTTACACCTATTAGTATAAGTGCTTCCCAACAACTTGTACAAAGTTCCACACCGAACTCCCCTCACCAACACCATTTCTCCTCGTACCATATTGAAAGTTCCCTTTCCAAATACAGTATCGAATCCTACATCATCCAACTTTCTTACAGATATTAGGCTCTTGGCTAGTTTTGGAATGTGCAGAACCCCATGGAGAGTTCTAATCCTTCCATATTTTAGCAGCAACTTAACCCTTCCATGTCCCAAGGTTTTGGCTGTCGAGTCATCTCCTAGGAATACATCACCACCATCTTATTTTTCATATTAAGATAACCACTCCCTGTGAGGAGTCATATAGTATGACACACCTAAGTTGATCAACCATACATCACAATCTGCATGTGTACCTGTAGATGTCAGGTAAACATCACCTCCTTCTTCAGTGGAGGTTTTCACCTCTGGGGAAGAGGTACTATCAGATCCCGTTGGTTTATCAACCTTCTTAGACTTGCAAAATTTCTTATAATGCCTTGTTTTACAACACATTTAGCATTTCCTCAAATATTTTCCTTGAGACTTGGATCTACCTGTAGATTTAGGTCTCCCCCTCCCCCCCCCCCGAAGACTTACCAGGATTCTTGTCTTGGGTACGCCCTCTTACAAATAAATCTTCTGTGCTATGACCATCCATGTTTTTCCACCTCATCTCTTCATATAACAAGGATGCAACTCCATCCTCATACTTAAATGTAGATTGAGTGGTACTACCAATTGCTACAACCAGATTATCCCAAGAGTCTCGCAAAGAACATAGAAAAGTAATAAACTTATCTTCTTCTCTAATCGTAATATTAACAGAGACAAGTTGACTTACTAGAGTATTAAAGGAATTTAGATGTTTTGTCACAGAATCTCCGTCTTCCATCCTAAGATGATACATATTCTTTCGAAGAAACAACTTGTTTACTAGGGACTTTGATTGATACAAATTTCCTAACTTATCCCATATTTCCTTGGCTGTAGATTCTCCTGAGACATTCAACAACACTGAATCTGCCAGGCACAGTCGAATAGTACTCCTTTCTCTTCTGTCCAACTTCTCCCAATCTTCCTTTGAGATACCAGTAGGTGGTGTACTAGTAGTTTGTGTACTAGTAGGTTGTGTACCAGTCGATTGTGTGCCAGTAGGTTGCATACTAGTAGGTTGTGTACTAGGATCCACAACGATCCATTGTTCTTTGTCTATAAGAAGGTCCTCCATCTTGAGCTTCCATAGCTCAAATTTTTTACCATTGAAGTTCTCTATCTTGATTCTAGAAGAGCTCACCATTCCTCTTTCTCCACTTAAATCTCCACTGCAAAATCTCCCACTAAACCTAGGTTTATCACAGACCCGAGATAAACTTGATCTATCAAGACCGAGCCAAACCCTCAGCAACAAAGGCATCCCTCTGAAGCTAAAAATGAGCTATGATACCACATGTAATTTTTAAACCTGTGAAGTAAAGCAATGCATATAGATTCTTAAGAAAAACATAAATTAATCAATGGCTCATACACATAGTACACAAAGATTTATATCGGAAACTCTCAACCGAGGAAAACCTTTCTTATTTTCATTATATCGAATTTCACCATTCACAATACAATATATACAATGTTTTTAGGTATTTCGTAGATACCAAAACCCTAATCTCTTAATCTGTGATTAATTTAGAAAACTGCTAAAAATAGCAAAATCTGCTAAAAATAGAGAAAACTACTAAAAATAGCAAAATCTGCTAAAAATAGCAAAAAACCGCCGAAACAAATTTTGGGGTGTTTCCTTGAACGCTACGCGTAACCAAGGGGGGGCATACCTAGCCCCCCCTAGGAAGCACTCGGCGCACATGACACAGCTTACACTACTAGAGGGATCATCAGATGCAGTTGTCGAACCTGACGCACCCACACACACACATGCAAAGAATATAACATATACCCAACAATATGCAATGTCATCCATATGTCATCTTATGACAGTCTTATAGAAGAAGAGGAATTATCTGAAGCTCTAGAAGTCCAACCTAGAAGCAAGGGACCCATCATGAAAAACCAACCTATCATAGCACAAGCTCCTAAGAGATCCAAAAATAAATATTGCTTGTCTCAACCAACCCAACCACTTAATTATGCCCCAAAGTTTCAAGCTCGCAAAACAAAAAAGCTAGAATACAATGTGGTAGAAGACTTGAAGAAGTTGAAATCCAACATTTATGTGATGGACTTATGCATGATTCCTCAACAAAAGGATCTATTATTACAGGATTTGAAAGAGGATGAAAAGCTTATCATAAATCCAAATCCAAATTCAATCTCAAGAGTAGGAAACTCTAGATATTTGAAGAATCTTAACATAAACATGACATCTTCCGATAAGAAACCCTGGTCATATGTCCCATTGTTTTTGCTAACCTTCGAAATTTATAACAGAAATCTACACAATTGCTTGGTTGATTTTGGTGCTTCCTCAAATGTTATTCCTTTGTCAATATACAAGAATCTAAATACTACTCCTACCAAAAATAACATGCATATTATTCAACTAGACAGAACTAAAGTTAAGGTGATTGGAAACTAAAATATGTTATGATTTGTATTGTCTCTATCCCAAAATTCCACCAGGTCATAGACATCATAGTTGTAGACATTCAAGAAGCCTGCAGGATGTTGTTAAGCATGGATTGGTCTAAAACATTAGATGGATATTTCAGTATAGATTGGTACCACTTGTGGTTACCACTAAAGGGAAACCCTAATATGATCAGGATCAGCCAAGAAAAATATTTGAAGCATACATTCACTGACCTCAAAGATCCTAACCAACCTTCTTCTATGGAATTCTTGGTCCTAGGGAATTATTCCTGTGATTTTGACTTCGGTAATTTCTCACCATACTTGTCTGAGGTATTATTCTCATAGAATTCATAGTTTCCACTTCAGGACAATTACAAAGTAATCAAGAAATAAAATTAAACTGGAATAGAATCTTCATGCTTATACCGTGAAATATGAGAATGAAATTCCAAAGGTAGACTTCAACAAAAAGGTACCAAATTTCATTTATGAGATCAAGACTCTATTATTCGATGGATCTAAATCCCAAGAAGGGGCTGGTGTAGGATTCATTTTCATTGATCCAGTAGGAAAACATAGTTTCTTATCCTATATACTAGAGTTATAATTCACAAACAACATCATTGAATAAGAGGCATTGGTTCATGGAAGTAAGAAATCCATTGACCTAAATATCAAGGAAATAGTTGTCTTCAATGATTCAAAAATCATAGTTAGGAAGATAAAGAATACCATCCACTGCAATTCTCCACACTTAAAGAATTATCAACAGGAAGTACATAGGTTGATAGATCACTTTCTAGCATTCAACATTATACAAATCCCTCAAGAAAAGAATATACTCGTTGACTCTCTTACAAATGCATCTTTGTGATTGTCCCCCCTAGAAGATTACAAATCTTCTAGGTTCGCCATAGAATTTTTATACAAAGCTTCCATCTGTTATGACCCAACGCCTTAAAAGTGATAAGAAATCAATAAAATTCATTCCACTTCGAGGGGGAAACCTCATTTACAATATCTAAACTTCAGAACACAATATGAGATGAGATAATATGATCTTAATACTAGATCTCCTTGATATATATATATATATATATATATATATATGAGACAAAGGGTTACAATTATAATGAAAGGGTGCAAAGAAGGGTTATGACCGACCTACTAGAAATGTAATAATTCAATATCTAGTGCATAATAAGGGGTTTTATACATATCATGGGGATTTGTTTAGGGATTAACATACCCATCCCCTTCAAACAAGGTAATATGTAATTGCTCGATTTCTCAGTTGCTTAAATCTCATTTCAAGGATTATTTATGGCTCTAGTATGATTTTCCCTTCTTCGTTGATCTCTAGTAAAACAAATTGGACCGAGATCTTGTTTACGATGACCTTCTTTAAGAAAGAAATATGGAATATTGGATGTACATGTGAATATGGAGGCATCTCCAATTTCTAAGCCATTCTTCCAATCCTTTGCAAAACCTATAGGGGCCATAATATTTGGGTGCTAGTTTATTTTCCTTCTTGTGTTCGTTGAGGGACATTTTTTTGTATGGTTGTAGCCTCATAAATACCCAATCCCCCACCTCAAATACCCTTTCCCTTTGATGTTGATTTGCTTGTTGTTTCACCCTATTTTGTGCCATAACCAAGTTGTCCTTCAACAATTTTAGGACCTTTTGTTGGTTCCCTATGTGGTCCTCCACTACTTGAACCTTTGTATTCACTTTCAAGGGTAATGTTATGAATGGAGGATGATTTCCATAAAGTTCCTGAAAGTGAGGATTATATCTAGACATGTATTCACAATCTAGGATTATTATAACTATGAACCAATTGAGTACCAAAACAAGAAAATAATTCAGTCCAAAAGTTTCCCGTGAAAATTGGGTCTCTATCACTTACAATAATATTGGGGACTCCATGTATTTTTTGAATTGTTTCCATGAATGTTGTTGTTATTTGTATTTCTTTAAAAGGATGATCAAGAGAGAAAAAGTGGGAATACATTGTTAGTCGATCCACTACTACCATTATGATGGTCTTTCCTTCTAATTTTGGTAAACTAGTAATAAAATCCATGGAAACTTGTTCTCAACGTTGTGTTGGTATAGATAATGGTTGTAGGAGACCTAGAGTCTTGATTGTCTCTCCCTTATTATGTTGGCATACTAGACATTCCAACACAAACTTTTGAACAACATTTTTAAGACCTTCCTAGAAAAAATCCTTCTTGACCTTGTGATACATGTTTTCAAGAATCATGAATGTCCCCATATAGAAGAAGTGTGCAATTCTAGGAGGATCTTTTGTTTGAGTTGGGAATTCTTACATAAGTATAAGCGATCATGATACCATAGAAAATCATTCTTCCATACAAACTTTTCTATTGAACTGGGGTCTTCATGTAGTTTTTGAATGATCTTGCACACTTCTTGATCTTCATTCCATTCTATCCTTGCTTCTTCCACCCAATCTGATTCCAAACTAGAAATAGCACATAGTGAACCTTTTTTTTCTTCTTCTTTCCTGGAAAGGGAATCTGCCGCCACATTATGTTTTCCTTTTTTGTATATAATTTCAAATTCATAACCCAACATCTTTGTAACCCATTTTTGTTTCTCTTCTGAAGATAATTGTTGCTCCAAAAAGTACTTCAACCTATCATGATCTATTTTTACCTTGAAGTGTATTCCTATTAGGTAGGGGAGCCATTTCTGAACTGCATGTAGTATTGCCAACATTTATTTTTCATAAATGGGTTTTACTAAGTTTTTTCCTTTAAGTTGTCTGCTTTCAAAGGCAAAGGGCCTTCCTTCCCACATTAAAACTGTACCAATTCCATGGCCTAAGGCATCACACTCCATAATAAATTGTTTTATGAAGTCAGGTGTGGTCAAGATGGGAGTTGTACAGATAGCCTCTTTAACTTTTTCAAAAGATTTGGTTGCTTCTTCTGTCCAAAAAAATGCTTCCTTCTTTAATAATGTTGTTAAAGGTGATGTTATTTGACCATAGTTGTAATATCCCTAGACCTAACTCAATTGTAAATGTAAATACAAATGTACGTAAGCTAGTGAGTTGTTTGAAATCATTTTTGTATGCACCATTCATGGCATAGTGCACGCAAGAATTGCACACTAAAATGATGAAGTGTGCACATTTCAGGATACCGTGCACAACAACTTAAGTGTCAGCGATTTTGAGGCCAAGGAGATTTTGTGTATATGTTGTGTTGTATAGGCTAGTGAGCTAGTTTTGTGATAATTAGGGCGAAGAGCCTAGATGTTAAAGGCCAGTGAGCCTATTTTTGTATATGTCCTATCATTATTATAAAATACATCGTTGCGCGCAGACCGAACACAATAAAAGAGTATGGGGGACTAAACTCCACTAGTTAGGAAAAAGGGGGGCTAAACGTTAAGAAAAAAGGGCTAAGCTAGGCATCTTAAGCCAAAAAGGAATATTATATTAATATTTATTAAGTATAAAGTATGGAAAATTATTTTATCCTAAGTTCTAAGGTTGGGGACAGGTGGGCCAAAGTAGCTCCCAACATGAAAAGTCTCAAGTTGTGAACATGCATACATATAGTTTGGACTTAGTTTATTTTCCCATTCCTTCCATCATTCAGTCATCCATTCAATCATTCGAGGATCTTTCACTCACTCAGTCAGTTTCCATCCATACCTTCATGTCACTGTACCTGAACTAGTACCATATCCGTACCCATACCTATTTGTGTGTCTAGTTATCTTGGGAGCTGGACTGAAGAAGCGGGTTGTCAGGCCTGTGGGATATTGAAGAGGCAGGTTGTCAGACCCATGAGCAATATCTCTTGGTGAGAGAATTGTTGGGAATTTATTTCCCGAAGGTGCTAAAATACAGCTACAAGGCTCTGATACTTCCTGTTCGACCTCTTGTTGAACCCCGAAAAGGAAGTGGGGCAATCGTGGGATTGTTGATCAGAGAAGGGGAACACTTCCTGGGGTGGGACAGACATGTGGCGAACGAGAGAATGTAGGTTGTTAGTTTGATTTGGAACCTATGACGGAGTCTTTTTCATTCTCTATGACACATCATCTTGGTTAGGAATCCCTTTACCCAGGTGGAGTTTAGTCCCAGCTCGAGGGTGACCCACTGCTGAGAGTGATGACCAGTGTGGTCTAAGGATGGGAGGTTTGTGGAAGGTCTACATGCATTTGGTAATATTCTGACCAAGATAAATGTCAATTGTGTGATAAATTTATATGTTGCATTATTATTTATGTGTTTATTTTTATGGTTTTATCCTATGTGTTCTTTTAACTGTCTTTCTATTTATGGGTATTGCACGTATATGCTACATGTATATGTTTACTATTATTTCAATATGAATCTGTGTATTTATAGAATGTATTTGTCTATTTACGTTTTATATATAAAGTTCTGCAAGAGTTCTATGTGTATATGTTTTAATTGCATGTAGTTCGAAAAATTTATGTGGCATATCTCAATTGGATGTTGGGTATGTTACAGTATGTTGAGCAGAGAATAAAAGCGTTTTCTCGAGTAGCAAGGTCTGGCATGGGTGGTTCGGGATATCACAATATGGTATCATAGCTTCAGTTTTCAACACCGAGCCTGGATGGGCCAAACAAGTTGATTTGAAGAGAAATTTCACAGAGGATTGATTTTGAAGTGGCCAAATTTCAAGTTACAGAGCATCCATGGCAAAAAGTAACAGCAATTGCGTGGAATTGGGAAAAAGCCCCAATTTCTGTTGTTAAATTCATGAGAAAATTGAGATATTCATCCAAGTGGTGAGATATTATTGATTTAATATCTGTTCTAGCAAATTCATACATGGAATTGGTCGAATTTGAAGTTACATTGAAGCCATGACAGATGGAGCGAGAATAGTAATTAAAATTCTCAATTCGTGAATTGAGTTTGGGAAAAAATTGTTCCAGAAATGTCAACCCACAACGATTTCTTTTTGCATAGGTTGAACTGGTGTTATCGGGGTGAAATTGAACAAATTTCATAGTTGTGGAATGTCTATGGTAAATTGGGGAAAAAATTAGGAAAAATCCCCAATTTCTGCAGCGGAATTCCTGAGAAATTAATGCGCATAAAAATGAATGTGTGCAAGTGGCCGCACTAAAAATGCATGATGCGCAGTGAAAAGCTTGTGATATGTCAAATTCGGCGTTAAACAGAAAAATATTGGCATGCAAGCGTGTGCGCTAAAATTTTGCATTGCGCAGAAAAATATTGGTGTGCGAGTGTGCACACTAAAATTGGGCATGCATGCTAAAATTAGGCGTTGCACAGAAAAATATGGCCATATGGTTGCACACGCTAAAATTTGGCGTCGCGCGGAGAAATATTGGCATGCTGGTGCACGCACTAAATTTAGCATTGCGCGATGCAGAATTGAGTGGCACATGTGTAATAATGGCATGCGGTGTGCATATGCATAATAAGGTCCACGCGGACTGCACAAGCATAATAATTATGCGCATGGTGTGCACAATATTGGCAGAGCGCAGAGGATGTTTTTGGTGTGCATGCAATGTGGGAATATATTGTCATGCAACAGTTTAGTTAATGTTGCGCACAGAGTATTGTTCCACGGTGGGGTCATACTAAAATTTGGCATGGTGCAGTGTGTAGAGTGAAATGCATGCACAATATTAGCACGCGACACAAAAAAAAATTGCGCACAACAAGTATTAGTCTAGGAACGAAAAAATTTCGCGGTGGATATTGGTGTGCGACACAAAAGAAGTGTGTACCAGTAATTGGTAGGGATGATTTTAAGGATGGAAATTTATTTTAAAATGTAGAAACCCTGGTGAATATTACTAATCCTTCATACGCCAACTATAAAATGTTTGGCGATATTTTTGTAAAAATATTCAAATTTCCAAGGACTTAATATAGGTTGTATATAATTTTGGCAATTTCTAAGGTTAAATGATTTTATCCTATAGAATTTGGAAGAATAATGTTTAGAATAGTGAAACTTCTTTTCAGAAAAACCATGGAAAATTAGCCCGCGATTGAAATTTAGCCCCTAAAATCATCCCTGGTTATTGGCGCGACAGAGAAGTGATGCACGGTAGTTATGGATGTGCAGAGCAATAATTACCTTGTGGTGTTGTTACACATGCTAAATATGGGTGTACAGGTTGAAATCTGTGCACACGAAGTCGTTTAGATGGTGAACACAGTAGAAAACCAATGAATTTCCGTGACATTTTATACTGTTTGAACGTCATATTTTTGTAGCACGTTTTTGAGGCCCTTAATAGCATTTTTAGATACTCAAAAAAACATGAGAACAAAGTATACCAAGGTATACTATGTCTCTGCAGATCAAATAAAAGAGCCCAGAGAGATATTTCTAAGGTTGTAAACCATTCATCAAACTAAGCTTTTATGAGAAAGTTACATCACAAACAATGGAGGGTAAATTTTAAGACCCAACTAACTTCGAAGAGCCATAACTTTCTTCTCTGGAATCAAATTGAGACATAGGAGAAACCAATGGAAATATATTGAACCATAGAAGATATTCCAAGAGTTTAATTAAATTTCTAGGCATGTTAAAAAAGGTTTAATATGGCAAAGAAGTTACTTTTAGCATTCCAGACCAAAAACATGAATTGGCCTAGAACTTCAGCAGGTTGTAACTAACAGCCCAGAACCCATAAAGAGGTGAAACTTTGAAAGACAGTCCAAAATATGTATATGAAGAAACCCAATTGAGATCCTACAAAAAATCCAATAGAGTAGGTGTGAAAATTCATAATTACAGCGTAGATTTGTGCCAAGTTGAAGTGTGAACATAAAAAATAATGGGCAATTTTCAAATAACCATAACTTTCTACTCAAGACTCGGAATGGAGCATGGAAGTAGGCATTAGAAATGTCTCGAAAAGTAGAATATAAATATTCTCCCAGACATTTGATCAAGGCATTCAATGTTTCAGGTAACTAGAACAAATAAATCTGATATATTATTGAACCAGAATGGTTCATATTTTTCATGAAATTGTTGAGTGAGTTAACCTCACAAAGTTTTGTTGGTTGCACATTTTGCAGAGTTAACAACAACTAGATCAGATCAGGATCATCACAGATTCCATAGGAATGGAATATTCATAGGGGACTTACAGCCAGGAAGATGAGAACAGAGTGATGAATGTCCATTTGGGCATTGAAGGAACAAACTCCAATGGACATGGAGAAGGAAGGGATGAAAACATGAATATGGTAGACACCAATCAAATTTTGCAGAAGGATGTCCAAATCCATAAATCTGGTAATGAAAGGATTATGAGAGAGAAGGAGTAGCAAGAGGAATTCAACATGAATTTAATGTAGATCTTGAACATAATATAAAAGAAATTGGATGAGAGTGGATCAAGAAAATATGGAAGTCACAAGTATCTTGATGAGAAAAGAATAACTGGAAGTGTTAGCAGACATCATTGTCACTCCCCGAGGAATTCCCATAAGAGAGCACACAACATATCAATTCCATCCCCTATCAGGAAGCACAAGAGGTCAGGGGTGGATGAGCTACGAGGAGAAATGAACAAAATCAAACCTCCTACGTTTGATGGTGAGCACAAGAAGGATGAATATGTAGAGACATAGTTGTTGGGCATGAGAAATTATTTTCAATTGCATAATTATTCTTCTCATACAGAAGGTAGAATTTCCATCTATCAACTCAATGGAAAGGCATCCATGTGGTGGGATCAGCTTATGCAGGTGCAACACATTAAAGAGAAAAGTGTTACTTGGAGGGAATTCAAGAAGTATTTTGAGAATAAATACTTGACTAAGAGATACTATGACAAGAAAATGAAATATTTATTTGAACTCAAGCTTGGGAGTATGACCATAGATGAATATGAAAAAAGGTTTTTAGAACTATTGAAGTATGTTTCTTTCATTAAGGATGAGACAGTTAAGATTCAGAGGTATTTTAGTGGATTGTCATCTTTCATCAGTGACAAAATAAAATATGATGATCCCAAAACATTGGAGGAGACAATAAGGTGAGATAAATTCCTATATGATCAGAAAAAATCAAGGCCAACTTTCAAAAAATCTTGGGAAGATAAAGAGAAATTCAAGATGGATCAGAGAAAGAAGGGGACTAATCCACCATTCTTCAAAAATAATCCTCAAGGACAGCTAACTTCTAGAGAACCCATAGAAATTGAGACAGGGGGTCAAAGGCCAAGGAAGCCACTTATTCAATGTTGGGGTTGTAAAGGAGATCATATGTTCAGAGATTGTCCTCACAAAGGTGAAAATTTGAGGATTGTTCACAATGTACAACAAGTTGAAATAGTGGAGGACATTGTCGTAATTGTACCAAGGATCTATGCATCCCTGGACAACAAGCAAGCAAAGTATCAGTCACATATGATTGAAGTGGAAGGTATGATCAACAACCAAACCATTTCTACTTTAATTGATTCATGAGCTAGTCATAGTTATATACATCCTAATATGGTGTAAATTTTTCACTTTCCAAGAAGCAAGCATGGAAAATCTTGGTTGGTGAAGCTGGATACCTGAGCCAAAAGAAAATTTAATGAAATGGTTAAGTTGTGTCTTATGGAAATGAATGGACTGAACACTAAGGAAGATTTGAACATCTTGCCTTTAGGTTCTTATGACTGTCTAATTGGGATGGATTGATTGGACCAACATCATGTTATCCTTGACTGTCATAACAAGGAATTCAATTGCTTGGATGAGGAAGGAAACATAAGGAAAGTGTAGGGAATTACCATGGCAGTAACCATCAAAGAAATTTTAGAATTGCAGCTGAAAAAATGTTATAGAAAAGGGTGTCAAATATTTGCAGCTCATATGGAAGAGACACCTAAAGATAAGGTGCCAAATTTGGAAGATCATGCAATCCTGGAATATTTTGAAGATGTGTTCAAGGAGGTATGTAGCAGGACTACCCCCAAAGAGAGATATTGATTTCTCTATAAATTTAATGCCTCGAGCAGCTCCAGTGTCAAACACTCCTTACTGAATGAATACACCAGAATTTAAGGAGTTGCAAATGCATCTTGAAGAACTTTTGAAGAAGGGGTATATATGCCCATTTTTGTCACCTTGGGGTGCCCTAGTCTTGTTCATGAATAAGAAATATGGGAAATCAAGATTGTGCATTGATTTCAAAAAGTTGAATAAAGTGACTATAAAGAACAAGTATCCTCTGCCAAGGATTGATGACCTCTTTGATCAATTAAAGGATGCAAAGATATTTTCAAAAATAGATCTCAGGTCAGGATACCATCAGGTAAGGATTAAAGAGGAATATATCATCAAGACCAAATTTAGGTCAAGGTATGGTCATTATGAGTTCACAGTGGTTCTATTTGGGTTGTCAAATGCACCAGATGTTTTCATGTGCTTAATGAATGGTGTTTTCCGAGAATATTTAGACAAGTTTTTCATTGTCTTTTTGGATGACATCCTTGTATATTCCAAGTCAGAAGAAGAGCATGAGCATTATTTGAGGATGGTATTACATGTATTAATGGACCATCAGTTGTATGCCAAATTGAGCAAGTGCTCATTTTATCATAACCAAATTCATCATTTGGGACACATCATTTCAAAGGATGGGATAGCAGTGGATCCTGAGAAGATAGAAGCCATTAGAGAATGGTCAACGCCAAATAATGTGATAGGGGTCAGATCATTCATGGGCCTTGTAGGCTACTATAGTATATTTATTGAAGGATTCTCAAAGATTGCACACCCAATCACTTCCTTGCAAAAGAAGGGTGTGAAGTTTTAGTGGACATTGTATTGTGAAAAGAATTTCCAACACTTGAAACAATTATTAACAACTTCTCCAATACTAAGGATTGTAGACTCAAATGAAGACTTCATTGTATGCATAGATGCATGTAAAGAAGGACTTGGTGGATTCCTCAATCAAAATGGGTTTGTTATATGTTATGAATCAGGGAAGTTGATGGAGCATGAAAGACACTATGCCACTCATGATTTAGAGTTGGCATCCATAATGCATGCCTTGAGGAAATGGAGACACTACCTCATGGGGAAAAGGTTTGAGTTGAAGACAGACCATAATGGTCTAAATTGTTTATTTGATCAGCCACCTCTAAATACTAGGCAAAGTAGAGGGTTAGAATTTCTAAGTGAATATGGCTTTGATATAAAGCATATCAAGGGGAAAGAGAACAAAGTGGATGATGCAATCAGCAGAAGAGTGCATGAATTGTATACTATAGCCATTAGCATGTACAAAATTAGATTTGAAAGACAGAATTATGGAGGCTACAAAATTAGATTTGAAATACAAAGAATTAGTGGAAAAAATATAGCAAGGTAATTTGCAATAGAAATTTGAAGAATACAAGCTACATAATGATGAAATTATCATGTACAGGGGCAAAATTTATGTACCAAATTCCCAGGAATTGAAAAATCTGATATTGAGAGAAATGCATAATGTACCTTATGTTGGGCACCCAAGTTATCAGAAAAATATTGCAGTTGTCAAAAGCCAATATTATTGGCCATGCATGAAGAAAAAAGTTGTTGATTTTATTGCCAAATGATTGCAATGTCAAAAGGTAAAGGTTGAATGTATACACCCAACTGGTTTGCTACAGCCATTAACCATTCCTGAGGGGAAATGGGAAGTTGTAACAATGGATTTAATCACAAAAATTCCCAAAACAAACAAGAAACATGATTCTATCATGGTAGTGGTGGATAAGCTTACTAAAGCTACCCATTTTATTCCAGTAAAGCTCACTCACAAGGCAGCCAATATTTTTTATGTTTATATGAGAGAAATTTCTCGATTACATGGCATACCCAAGAAAATTGTGTCTGAAAGAGATCCAAAATTTACCTGAAATTTTTGGAAGGGATTATTTAATGGATTTGGAACAAATTTGAATTTTAGTACAACTTATCATCCAAAATCAGATGGACAAATAGAGAGGGTGAATCAAGTGATTGAGGATATGTTGAGAATGTATGTGATGGATAAACCATCAAAATGGGAAGACTACCTACACTTGGTAGAGTTTTCTTATAACAATGGGTACCATACATCTCTAAAGATGAGCCCATTTGAGGCACTTTATGGTAGAAAGTGAAAAACACTAGTAAGATGGGATAACCCAGGAGATAGAGAAATGGTTGGGCCAGATTTACTTAGGGAAATGGAGGAGAAAATGTTGAAAATAAAACAAAATTTAAAGGTTTCCCAAGACAGGAAGAAAATCTATGTTGATAAGGGAAGAACTCACAGGGAATTTAAAGTGGGGGACCATGTATTCTTGAAAGTGAAGGCCAACAGAAGTTCCCTAAAGTTGGGAAATTGTTCAAAGTTGGCAGCTTGCTATTGTGGGATGTTTGAAATATTAGAAAGGAGTGGTCCAATAGATTATATGATTGCATTTCCTACATCTATGTATGTTCATAATGTATTCCATGTATCATTGCTCAAGAAATATATACCTGATGCTAATAATGTTATTGATTGGAATGTGATTCAGGTGGAGCAAGAAGGTGTTTCCCAAGTGCATCTGGTACGCATTATGGACCGGAAAAATCAAACAGCTCTGGAATCAAGACATAGGGATTGTAAAGGTCCAATGGATCTTGTAAGGTCGTGAGGACACTACTCGGGAGAATGAGGATGTAATGCAGGCAAAATAACCGAATATTTTTTAGGATTTTTTAATTTTTTGTTGTATATGTGTACATAATACATTGAGGAGAGTGCATTAATAAGGGGAGGGGATTGTAATATCCCTAGGCCGCACCCAATTGTAAATGTTAATACAAATGTACGTAAGTTGGTGATTTGTTTGACATCATTTTTGTATGCACCTTTCATGGCAGAGTGTGGGCAAGTACCATGCACTAAAATGATGAAGTGTGCACATTCCAAGATATCGTGTGCAACAACTTAAGTGTGTGTGATTTTTAGGCTAGGGAGCCTTTGTTGGACAACTGAGAGGGGGGGTGAATCAGTTGTCACTGAGCTTAAACAATTATGCTTCTTTTAAAACTCTTTGCAGAAACACTGAATGATGATCACAATAATGCAAGAAAATAAACACTGGCACATTCAACATCAGTCACATATATGAGAAACACAGAGACAAATATTTTCCGAGGAAACCCATACCGGGTAAAAACCTCTTTTTCTTTATATGGTAAGTAATAATTACGTTCTTTACATTATCATACATATGAGCACCAACTCATAATGAGGATACAACCTCTATTTTGCAAGATGCAACTTGCTGAGAGCACCAACTCTCGGTTTTCTCTATCACCCACAAGAAGGAAGCACCAACTCCTTGGTTTCTCTAGCACCAACTAGAAGGAAGCACCAACTCCCTGGTTTCTCTAGCACCAACTAGAAGGAAGCACCAACTCCCTGAGTGTTTCCAGCACCATCTAGATGGAAGCACCAACTTCCAATCATAAAGGCACCAACCTGTATAACAGAGAACAATAGTTCTCCCTTGCACCACCCTGCCACCCTGGTTTCTCTGGATGCAACCAGATGGAAGCTACAACTCCCTCTGTTCAAGCACCCACTTGAATCTCTGAGGACAACAGTCCTCCCGAGCACCTCCCAACCACCCTGAAATATTAATCTTTGTTACTGAAACTTATTACAGTGATAAGATGTTCAACAATGGCTTACCAGACTCATTACTATTTTGCTACATTTCTTTACTCTGTCTGCCTCATTGCCTTCCTGCACACATGACTTGCGTTGTCTGTTCTTCTGCCTTTTATGCTCTGTGTGCCATGTTAATTCATTGCACAGTTCCTCTTTTGTGCATTGCTACTTCTGCGCTCTGCCTTCTTGCTCACACTTCAATCCTTCTACACAGCGACCACCACAACTCCAACAGCAACAACAAACCAATCTCTTCTCGGTACTGTGTATTTATAGCTTCTGTGCACCTTGTGCATGCAATGTTCACAATGCCTCTGCATGCTGACTCTGCGTCGTTATCCTCCACCTCTCAAGTGCTTTGTATGATCATCATCGTGACTCTTTAGCTTCTCTGGTGGTTCGCCCCGCGTGTCCAACATCATTGTATGTTATACTGAGATTCCTCAGCCTCTCTGGAAGTTTGAGACTCTTCGTCTTATGTGTGACAGTCGAACTCACCTTCTCTATTTCAGTTACAGGCCTCAATGCTCATCAGCTAGAAATCGCCTCCACGAACATCTTCATTCCTCTTAGAGACTCTTCACCTCCTCTGTCAGTCATCCCGAAGTGTCTTCGCATCCTCTGGTAGAAACCATCAATGGTTTCTAGCAGTTTCACTGTGTCATGCATCAGTAGCCCTCAAATCTCCTTCAGGTTAATCTATGTCGTTGGATGTGCTTTATTAATCTTGCCTTTAAATCAGGTTTTGGCATTTCGGCATTCTTGTTGCATTGTGTTCTTGCCTCTCCAAGTCTCTATCCCCGAAAACAAGCTTGGTTGCTCTATCTCTTTCCTCCATCTCTCGCTGATGTGTCCAAGGGTTGTGACCACAGCCTTATGCATAAGGCGCTTTCATGATTTCACATTTCGCGATTTTCGACACTAAGCTCCGTTGACCCCAAGTCAGCGAAATTTTGATCACTTGCCACATGTCCTGTGATTCCATGGTCCAGATCTAATCTTCATTCAATGGATATGATTGAATCGTGATTTCGCGATTTCGGCATTCTCGATGCATTGAGTTCTTTGCCTCTCTATGTCACGATTCACGAAACTCCGATATGGAGTTTGATTAATGATCCAGATCTGATATCTATTCAATGGCTGCGATTAAATCATGATTTTTCATATCGCGATATTGAGATTTCTGATGTCAATAATCTTTGACATGCCCAGCTCTCGATCCCCGATGCCTCTCCATTGACTTGAATCAATGGTCCAAATCAAAGCTTTATCTGACGGCTCAAATTGCATCGTGATTTCACATATCGTGAAATCAGAATTCCTAATGTCAATAATCTTTGACATGTCCAACTCTCGATCCCCGATGCCTCTCCATTGACTGGAATCAACGGTCCAGATCAAAGCTTGATCTGACGGCTCAGATTGCATCATGATTTCACATATTGCGAAATCGAGATTCTTGATGTCAATATTCTTTGACATCTCCAACTCTCAATCCCTGAAACTCTGACAAGGTGTCCATCTGCTGACGTCACATGTGGATTGACACATGTTGAATACTGCCACGTGTCACTTTGATTTGTGACTCAC
This sequence comes from Picea sitchensis, assembly GCA_010110895.2. Taxonomy (NCBI): domain Eukaryota; kingdom Viridiplantae; phylum Streptophyta; class Pinopsida; order Pinales; family Pinaceae; genus Picea; species Picea sitchensis. Next base: position 175,364 of record SNQJ01S0015095.1, on the reverse strand, counting down.
ATGTGCCTGAAATGTTGAATCAGTCTGACACTTGTCATTACCTGGTTGTGCCACATGTTCCTAGATGACGTGGTATGTTGACGTGAGTTGGGTCGATGGTTCATATCTGATCTTGATTTGACGGCTCAGATTATGCCGGGATTTTTCATATCGAGAAATCGGGATTCCTATTGCATTGTTTATTTGACATTTCCAACACGCGATCCTCGAAAATCCGATCAATGGTTTAGATGTGATCTTCATTTGACGGCTCAGATTACGCCGGGATTTTTCATATCGATAAATCGGGATTCCTGTTGCATTATTTCTTTGACATTTCAAACACGTGATCCTCGAAACTCCGATCAACGGTGTATATGTGATATTCATTTGACGGCTCAGATTACGCTGGGATTTTTCATATCGAGATTACGCTCACTTCTCCTTGCACTTTAAAGAACGTGCAGGTTTTCCTCAATCCAATGGTGGTCAGACCCTGTGCTCAGATCTGACGCCTAAGATCTATTCTCCTCTTCAGTACCCTCTTCTTGTCTTTCTTTAGATCTGACGACCCTCATGCTGTCGAGAATTTTGAATGGGATCCAACGATCAGAAATGCTTCTTGGGCCTTCAATCATTCGATCTTCCTGGACTTATCTTCTCTTTTCCTGTTGATCATCGCTGATGTACTCAAGCCATCATTATTGTTGTACTTTCCATCAATGACAAGCTTACGTTGCCTGTAAAACATACTAAACATCCTCTACACTATCTCTTCTGATATTATCGAGGTTGCTCTACAGCTTCATCGAGGTTGCTCTGCAGCTTCTTGCCAAAATACTTCTGGTGCCCATCTGTTACATTCTTCCTGTATTCATGCCATCTTCATTGTTGTACTTTCCAGCAATGACAACCTGTTAAACATTTCCAACAATCTCCCCCTTTGGCATTGATGGCAACAAAGACACCCGGATTCTTTTCTCCCCCTTTGACATCAATGTCAAAGAGAACATGCTCCCCCTAAGTTGTTGTAGTATTTTAGGAGGTATCAGATATTAAATCAATACAAGCTCCCCCTAATAAGAAAGACTCTCTTATATGAGGCCTGCAGAATATTTGTATCTGAACCAGAGTCTTCTCTTTCTGATTCTTGGACTCATCTTTAGCTTCCGCTGTATCCTCTGTGCAAAAATTCAAAATTGCTCACCTCTCTTACTCGGACTCATTTATCAATCTTTTCATGAGTGAATGACTCCCCCTATCACTATTATCTCTCTGCTTCTGACTAATTTCTGCCTTTGTTCCAAAAAGGTTAACTTTCCTTAACAAGGTATTTCCTCTTGTTGTCTCTACAGGAGCATTGTGCAATTGTAACTTGTACCTTTTAAATAGCCCTTGGATCTCCCCATTGAATCTGATCGATCTCTATTACTGCAATTTTCATTTTTCTTCCATGATGCATTCAATCCATGGATTTTATGTCCATATTCAATCACAGGAGAAAACTGCTACACCCACTCTCATGCCTACTTTTCTTTCTCACAAATGAAGAACCTATATCAGGTTTCTTAGGAGCACTGATTTCTACCTTGTTGATTCCAATATCGAATTTTTCATTTGGTGATCTCTGGTTATCCAGGACCTTGTCCAAAGTTATGGATCTGCTCAAGAACTTGATTTGGACGTATGCCTTCTCAACCTTCAAGACTTTTGCTTCTTTTTTATGACATGGTTCTTCTCCTACTTCTTTCGTGGGATAAATGCTGACTGAGCATTCTTTTATTGTATCTGAATCGTCTTCTTTACTTGCAGGGGAGGATTTGACATCAACATTATTGTTTGTTCTTATATTGGTATTCACCATTTGTCCTGAGTTTACCTTTACCTTACATTCTTTGGATGTGAGCACATCTTCACTGCCTCTGTCACACTTTTGACTTGAACTGAGCAAATTATGTTTCAAACCATCCACAAGCAGAGTGTACTGGGCATCTCCTTTGTCATTACTCAAACTCTTCATCCCTCTATCACTGATTTTTCCTGGTTCATCATTTTCAAGGATCACATTTCCTATTTTTCTTTTACTTATGTAAAATAGCTTATCCTTGTCTCCATTCACGTGCTTGGAACATCCACTATCTATATTTCCAGAGGCCTTTTGTTTTTGAGTTGAAAGTGCTTGACCACATTTTTCATTGTCTTTCCTCTTCCATGCGCTGGTCTTTCTATCTAAGAACTTTATTCTTGGATCTGCTTTGTAATTTTTGAGATGGCAGTTTGCAGCTTTGTGGCCAAAGTTGTGACAGTTATAGCATTCAATCTCATTGTTCAATAGGTCAAAGTTGTTGTTGCAGGGTTGTCTACTCATTGATTGTTTATTAATCCT
>SNQJ01S0015095.1:131825-164920 GCA_010110895.2 Picea sitchensis | reverse complement strand
CGTGGTCTGCTGACGTGAGTCGGGTTGACGGTTCATATGTGATCTTGATTTGACGGCTCAGATTACACCGGGATTTTTCATATCGAGAAATTGGGATTCATGTTGCATTGTTTCTTTGGCATTTCCAACACGTGATCCTCGAAACTTCGATCAACGGTTCAGATGTGATATTCATTTGAAGGCTCAGATTACGCCTGGATTTTTCATATCAAGAAATCGGGATTCCTATTGCATTGTTTCTTTGACATTTCAAACACGCGATCCTCGAAACTCCGATCAACGGTTCAGATGTGATCTTCATTTGAAGGCTCAGATTACGCCGGGATTTTTCATATCGAGATTACGCTCACTTCTCCCTGCACTTTAAAGAACGTGCAGGTTTTCTTCGATCCAATGGTGGTCGGATCCTGCGCTCAGATCTGACGCCTGAGATCTATTCTCCTCTTCAGTGCCCTCTTCTTGTCTTTCTTCAGATCTGACGACCCTCATGTTGTTGAGAATTTTGGATGGGATCCAACGATCAGAAATGCTTCTCGGGCCTTCAATCATTCGATCTTCCTGGACTTATCTTCTCTTTGCCTGTTGATCATCGTTGTTGTACTCAAGCCATCATTACTATTGTACTTTCCATCAATGATAAGCTTATGCTGCCTGTAAAACATACTAAACATCCTCTACGCTATCTCTTCTGATCTTATCGAGGTTGCTCTGCAGCTTCTTGCCAAAATACTTTTGGTGCCCATCTGTTACATTCTTCCTGTGTTCATGCCATCTTCATTGTTGTACTTTCCATCAATGACAACCTGTTAAACATTTCCAACAACCTTTGTGTATATGGTGTGTTGTATAGGTTGGTGAGCCAATTTTGTGATGATTAGGCTGGAGAGCCTAGATGTTAAAGGCTAGTGAGCCTATTTTTTTATATGTCCTATCATTAATATAAAATACATCGTTGCGCACAAATAGACCAAGATAAAAGAGTATGGGGGACTAAACTCCACTAGTTAGGGAAACGGGGTGCTAAAAGTTAAGAAAAATGGGATAAGCTAGGGAGCTTAAGCCAAAAAAGAATATTATATTAATATTTCTTAAGTATAAATTATGGATAATTATTTTATCCTAAGTTCTAAGGTTGGGGACAAGTGAGCCAAAGTAGCTCCCAACATGACAAGCGTCAAGTCGAGAACATGCATACATATAGTTTGGACTTAGTTCATTTTTCCATTCCTTCCATCATTCATTCATCCATTCAATAATTTGAGGATATTTAACTCACTTAGTCAGTTGTCATCCGTACCTTCATGTCACTGTACCTGAACCAGTACCATATCCATACCCATGCATGTTTTTGTAGCTGGTTATCTTGGGAGATGGAATAAAGAAGCGGGTTGTCAGGCCTGTGGGATGTTGAATAGGCGGGTTGTCAGGCCCATGAGAAATCTCTCTAGGTGAGAGAATTGTTGGGAATTGATTTCCCGAAGGTGCTAAACTACAACTACAGGGCTCTGAGACTTCCTATCTGGCATGTTGCTGAAGCATGAAAAGGAAGTGGGGAAGTTGAAGGATTTTTTAGGAGAGAAGTGGCACACTTCCTAGGGTCGGACAGGCATGTGGGGAATGAGGGACTGTAGGCTGTTAGTTTGAGTTGGAACCTGTGACAGTATCTTTTTCGTTGTCTATGACACATCATCTTGGTTAGGAATCCCTTTACCTGGGTGGAGTTTAGTCCCAGATCGAGGGTGACCCACTACTAAGAGTGATGACCAGTGTGGTCTAAGAATGGGAGGTTTGTGGAAGGTCTACACGCAGTTGGTGATATTTTTACCAAGATAAGTTTCAATTGTGTGATAAATTTACATGTTGCATTATTATTTACGTGTTTATTTTTACGAGTTTATCCTATGTGTGCTTATAATTGTCTTTATATTTATGGGTATTGCCTGTATATGTTTCATGTATATGTTTACTATTATTCCACTATGAATCTGTGCATTTACAGAATGTATTTGTTTGTTTACATTTTATATATAAAGTTCCACAAGAGTTCTGTGTGTATATGTTTTAATTGCATGTAGTTCAAGAAACTTATGTGGCACAACTCAGTTGGATGTTGGGTATGTTACAGTATGCTGAGCAGAGAATAAAAGCATATTTTGGAGTAGCATGGCCTGGCATGGGTGGTTGGGTATGTTACAATAGTTCTTGGCAAACTTGTGGTAATATCCTATCAATCCTAAGAATCCTCTAAATTTCTTCAAGGTTTTGGGAATTGGCCATTCCCATATAGCTTTAATTATGTTAGGGTCCACTTTTACACCCTCGTGAGATACAATATAACCCAAATATTCCACTTATTGAACCCCAAAAACACACTTAAAAGGCTTTGCATAAAGTTGTTTCTCTTCCAATAGTTGTAATACATTATCAACATGGTGTACATGCTCTTCCCAAGATTTCTTGTAGAATAGTATGTCACAAATTTTCTAATGAAGGGCTTGAAAATATAATTCATCAAGCTTTGAAATGTTGAAGGTGCATTAGTGAGTCCAAAAGGCATAACCAAAAATTCATAATGACCTTCATGTGTTCTAAAAGATGTTTTAGAAGTGTATCCATGTCTCATTCTGATTTGATGATATCCCGAACGAAGATCAAACTTAGTAAAGAATTTTTCTCCATGTAATTCATTTAATAATTCATCAATGACAGGGATAGGAAACTTATCTTTGATGGTCATTTTGTTGAGTTGTCTATAATTTGTATACATATTCCATGAGCCATATTTTTTTGTAACCAACACCAATGGTGAAGAGAAAGAACTCTGACTATTTTGAATGATGTCAGCCTCTAACATTTCCTGGATCATGCGTTCAATATCACTCTTTTGTGCATATGGATACATGTAAGGCCTAATGTTAGGTGGTACATTTCCTGGTTGCAAATGAATAGCATGGTCATGGTATCGACTAGGTGGAAGACCCTTAAGAATTTCACCAAATACCTTGGAATGATTGTTGATAATTATTTGGAGATCTGATGGAGTCAGGGCTATAGATGTTTGAATATCAAGTGAGCACAATTATGAACCCCAGTGTCCCTTTTTGAGTAATTTTTCCATTCTATTAGATCTTATCACTTTAGATGGTTTCCCTTGGATACCTCTAAGCTCAATTTCCTTTCCATTTGAGGAAAATCTCATAAACATATTTTGAAAATCAAAGACCACTATTCTCAGTGATTACAACCATTTGACCTCTAAGACAACATTATCACCCACCATTTGGATGGATATCATGGGGCTATCTATAAAAAACTCCCCCATGTTGAGCTTAATACTATGGCATTTCCCTGAACAATTTATGGTACCTCCATTTTCAATCATTACTTGAAACTCTAGTCCATGATACACAAAACAATTGAGATCTTTTGCTAAATTGTAATTGATGAAATTATGGGTGTTGCCCAAATCAATCAATATTGTTACCTTTTTATTTTTGATGTATCCTTGTATCTTGAGTTTTTTTGGAGTAGCGATGTTAGTGAAAGAATGACAAGATATTGTTGGAGTAGTCTCTTCTAGATTTGGGTCTTGTGACGGTTCCAATTCTTGATCTTCTTCCTCTTCATAGTCTATGTAGAATAATTTCTTCTCATTGCATTTATGCCCCTTACTCTACTTTCTATCAAAATTGAAACATAGTCCTTTTTCTCCTCTTTCATACATTTGTTAGGGTTTCAACCTCGTTGGTTTAGTTACACTATCTTCTTCCTCTTCACATCCTATGTAGAATAATTTCTTCTCACCACATTTATGCCCTTTACTGTACTTGTTGTCATGATTGAAACATAGACCTTTTTCTCTTTTTTCATCCATTTGTTGAGGTGTCAACCTTGTTGGTTGAGATATGGTGGTATTATGACCCCCAAAACAATTTCTACCTACAATGCTATACATGTGTGTAGCCTTATTTTTGGCATGAATATGATGAGCATTTTGCATAGCTTCCATAATACTTGTAGGTTGTCTTAAGAAAATTTCATGTTTAATGTCTTCTTTTAATCCACCCATGTAAGCTTCGAGCAAGTGATCATCACTTAGGTTATCCACCCTTGTGGACAATACCAAGAATTATGAATTACATTCTTCAATATCACCTAACTACTTGATTCTTGTAAATTGACTGAAGTAGTCTTGTTCCCAAACTTTCCCATACTGTGCTTCTAAGTCTCTTGTAACTAAACCCCAAGTGTAGTGATATAAAGGGGGCTTCCTTTTCACTATCCATTGATACCATTGATATAGTTTTATCTCAAATTTCAAGGTTTCTATGTGAATCATTTTCTTATCATCCATAATATTATGTAGTTCAAAATATTGCTCTATTTGGTTCACCCAAGTAAATACCTCTATACCATCAAACTTCTTTAATTCAATTTTTGGAAAGTTTAATTTAAGACCCCCACCAAAATTAACTCCACTATTAGAGTTAGATTCACTAAATAGCTTAGTATTGGTAGTTTGTTCACCATGAGTACTACCTTTATTTTCATGATTCCATTTTGTTTTGATGTCTCCTTTAGGGAATCTCTCATCTACAGTTTGAAATATCAAGGAAGACATATTTTCCATTTCCTTCATGGAATTTCGTATTTCTCTTTTTATGTCATTCTTATTTTCTTCCATCTTATTTTCCATATAATCCATATTTTTTTTCATACCCTCCATATTGTTTTCCATGCCATCCATCTTCCCTTCCATTACTTCAATTTTTCTTTGTGATTTTACCCAATTATTATACTTTTCACGCACATTCTTAATTTGTTCCTCTAATTTGGACAACCTATTACGTATGTCCTCATTTTCTTCTTGAGTCATAGATGAGACTTTTGGAGTTTAATAGGTTTTGTCACCCTTTTGGGACTCATATGGAGTAATAATAATAGTACTCCTCTATTCAATATTTATCAAAAATTTCAAATCACCCGAAACAAATATTCCAAATATAATTATGCCAATTGTAAGTTATGTACCTTTAAAAACCCTAACTTGGAGTTTTTCCTCTTGGCTAACCTTCCTTCTGGTGTATCTTTAAACTTTTAGCCCTTATGGGTATGAAATTTTGTTCTATAGTTCTTTGATATGTCCTCTCTACAATTCCACAAGTCTGCTCAAAATTGGATGTTCCAATTGGAAGTTATGGTAACTTCCCCACACCTTGTTGATTCTTTTCCCTTCTAGGAGAGCAAACTTGTAAAGAGTGCCAAGAGAACAATATATGATATTGGATTCTAAAACTTGCACCAGAAATAATACAAATTCTCCACTTTCCAATGAAACTAGTATCACTTAATTGGGATACTCACTGAAGAATATATCATTTTTTTACCCAGAACACATGTTTGAGACTAGTTAATATGACTAGCCAGGTACACTATCTTACACAGGGTGTATCTACAAATGTAGGATGACCCAGAAGGTGAAATTTATATCAAAGATATATTTCTAATTTATATGAATATCCTCCTATTTTCAAGGCCTGAAACATCACAAAAAATAAATTACAGAAAAAAATATGCAATGACTAAATTAAGGATGATTCCAAAACCCAATATTCCACAGGATATATCTCTAAAATTATAGAGCCTCAAGAGCTGAAATTTTAACCACAAGTACCTTGATCTATATTCTAAATATCCTCCAAGGATTTCCTTTTGAAAAGTTGTAGAACAAAAATTATAGAGAAAATTTCAAGGTATCGCAAATGCAGCAGGAAAACCCCAAGACCTTGAGATCTGATACCAAATGTTATGACTCGGCGCCTTAAAAGTGATAAGAAATCAACAAATGTAGTCCACTTAGAGGGGGAATCCTCCTTTAAAATATATAAACTTCAGAACACACTATGAGATGAGATAAGATGATCCTAATACTAGATCTCCTTGATATATATATATGAGATAAAGGGTTACAATTATAATGAAAGGGTGCAAAGAAGGGTTCTATCTAACCTGCTAGAAATGTAATAATTCAATATCTAGGGAATAATAAGGAGTTTTATACATATCATGTGGCTTTTTCTAGGGATTAACACCATCCCTGACAACATCACTAATTGGAGGGTATTTGAAGGCGACGAACAAATTGTTTCTTTTTTTACCAATGAGGAAAAATTTAAGGATTTGGCTATTAATGATGAAGTTTATCAAAAGATAATCATTGAGCATGAAGATGGAGGGAATAATGAATAAAGGGGGGGAAATCAGCTAAACCCAAACTTCACATTAAGCCTAGAGGAGTGTTCAACCTCAAAAACCTCTTCGATTTACGAGAAAAATTTAAACATCCCAAGAATGTCAAAACGAGAATTTCTCGTCCTGCCTATGAAGTTATAAATATAGGAATTGTTGATAACCCCAAGAATAATAACCTCAGGAAATCACTATCCCCGAGAAAAACAAGGCTTAGCTAAAGTTGTTTAAAGAGTACTAGGATGTTTTTTTCTAGTCCTGCCAAGATTTGAAAACATATGATATTAGGATCATCTAGCACACCATACCACTAAGACTTGAATTCAAGTAGTTCCAACATAAACTAAGGACATTTCATCCATATCTAGAACCTATGATGTAGAAATAGATAAAAAAGATACTAGATTCCAAGATCATATTTCAAGTGAGACATTCTACATGGGTAGCCAACTTAGTGCCTGTTAAAAATAAGTCTGGAGAAATATGTGTGTGTGTAGAATTCATAAACTTGAATAGGGATTCAGCAAATGATAACTATCTCATTGCTCCTATGGAGAATCTCTTGCAGAATATATCTGGATCCGAGATTTTTTCACTTCTAAATGGATTCTAAAGATATAACCAGGTTTTGGTATGAAAAGAAGATAGACTGAAGACAACTTTCTCTACTAAGTGGGGTACATTCACCTAAAAACACATGCCATTTGGATTGATTTATGCAAGAGAAACCTTCAAGAGAGCCATGGGTGTGGCCTTTAGAGGGATGATAAAAAAATGCATGGTGGTCTACTTATATGATGTCATGGTTTATTCCAAGAACAGAGCATACCACATCGCTCACCTCACCCAAATTTTCGAAAGGTGCAGGAAGTATGGAATATCTATAAACCCAAAAAATACTATATTCAGAGTGGAGTAAGGAAAACTATTAGGCCACATTATTTCTAAATATGGTATCAATATTGACCCTGAATGATTAAGGGTCATCTTACATCTTCCACTGCCTCACAACATGCATTCCATGCAATCTTTCTTTGGAAGGATCAATTTTGTGAGGAAATCTGCACCTGACTTCGCAGAAATAATCAAACCAATAAAAAATATGGTACACAAAGATGTAGACTTTAAATGGAGAGAGGAAGGGAGAAAGGCCTTTAATGAAATCAAAGTTGTCATTCCCAAACACATGTTCTACGAAGTCTCGATTTCAGCAAGGATTTCTTCCTTTACACTTTTGCCTCTAATTAGTCATTAGTTGTAGTCCTCACTCAAAATGATGATAAAAACAGTGAGGCCCCTATCTAATTTATGAGCACAAACCTCCAAGGACCTAATATTAACTACCATACCATTGAAAAACAAGATTACATTGTCTATAAAGTAGTAAAACACTTCAAATCATATATCCTCAAGAACCATACTAAGGTTATAGTTCCCCATCCAGTGGTGAGGTCACTTTTCACGCAACAGGAAATGGGAGAAAGGATCATTAATTGGATGACATTCATCCAAGAATTCGATCTAGACATTAAACCAGAAAAGATAATCAGGGTCCAAGGGTTGTGTAAACTAGCTGTAGAATCCCAAGACCTTATTGAATCAGAGAATTTGGATTGGGATAATGAGTTGTCCCTATGGTGTAGTGAAGTAATGTATATCCCACCTGAGCAGGACTCCTAGTATATTGACTTATCTTATTTATTGCATCGTGGCACTTTCCCTGAACACTTAAATCCTAGGGAAAAGAGAAAAATTAGGCTAAAATCCACTCAGTATTGTCTCATTAATTATGTAATTTTTCGTAGTAATTATGATGGTGTGTTGTTAAGATGTCTCTAAAATGAAGACGCTAAGAGAGTGTTAGAGGAACTTCATGATGGTCCAACAAGGGGACACATTGTAGGAGAAAACACTACTCACAAAATTTTAAGGGCAGGATATTATTGGCCAACTTTTTTCATGGATGTTGACACATATGTTAGAAAATTCAGAGTTTGTCAATTTAGTGCTGGAAAAGAGAAAAGGGTAGTCATTCCATTGCAACCAGTGACAATTTTTAGACCTTTTGAGAAATAGGGAATAGACATAATAGGAGATAAAAATATGAACTCATCAAAATATCACAAATACATACTTATGACAATTGATTACTTTACAAGGTGGTCAAAATATATTCCCCTTACTCATGTTAATGAAAAAGTAGTGATACAGTTTTTGGAGAAGCACACCATGATGAGATTTGGGGTGCCTTCGGTTTTGGTATTTGATAATGTTTCATATTTGTCTTCTACTCTTAACTGAATTTTCTTTAGATAAAGGGATTATTCTAAGATACTCTTCCAACTATTATCCAGAGGGTAATGGTGTCACCAAGTCTAGTAATAAAAATATGGTAAGGATCCTTAAGAACACAGTGGTATAAAATCACCAAAATTGGCACAATGCACCTCACAACTCACTGCACTTCACGACTCACTATGGGATACCAAGGTAACCCCTAAGGGAGATCTAGGGAATTTTTCTTACCTCTTGTTGTATGGACAAGAATTTATCATACCAACTATCCTATATCTCCCATCCTTGCAACTTTTTCAATCCTCAAGAGGATAGCCCTTATCCAGCATGCAACAAAGAATTGAAACCCCCCTTATGGTTGAAGAAGAATGAGAAGATGTTATGAGGAAGTTTGCATCCCATCAACAAACAGTTAAAAAATGGTTTAATAATCATAAGGCTAGGGATAAGAATTTTGAATAAGGGGACTTAGTTCTCAAGTGGGATAAAATCAATGAGCCAAAGGGGAAACATTCAAACTTCCAAAATTTGTGGCTTGGACCTTTTCGAATTGCTAAGAAGATTCGGGTAGGAACTTATCATTTGCAAAAACTTAGGGGTGAGCTGGAAGCTCTTCCCATCAACGACCAAGCCCTAAAATGCTTATTTTCATAGATTCCTTTAAGGAAGTCTCCTATATTATAGTTTACCTTTATTGTTTTTCATTTCATTTTTTATTGGTTAGGTTGGTGTTTTCATTTTTCAATTTACCTTTTTTTCTCTTATTATTCGGTTTTCTTGTTTTAGTTTCTATTTTGATTTTAGTGCAATTATGAAGGTGTTTTTGTTAAACGTGTGGCATAATTTCTTAATCCTGAGTCTCTATCTCTCAAGCCTTCAAGTTCACAAACAAATTGGGGAAGGCTTACTAAACTAGAGACTTCAACACATGAATAATTCACATTTATATATGAAAATTACTCAAGGAGAAAACAAGTTTCTTACCTCATGGCCAAGAAATAACAGGGGAAATGGAACACATAAAAGTATGACTGATACTCTAGACAAAGTAGAATCAATTCTCGTACTATTTAGGAAAGAAAGAAAAGAAAAGTATGAATTTATTTTCCTCCACTAAGAAACATATATCCTCCTCCTTAATTCACTCTTGGCACCTAGGCAACAAAGCCAGATACAAAATAATAAGCCATAATGTACAATTTGGGATGGTATGTAGATATCTCCACCAGGGCTATGGATGCTCACTGGCAGTAAATAAATATCTGTGAAATCAGCGTGACTCCATCGAGTCTATGGTTCCTCGTTGGTAGGGGATCAACACCATGGTGAGGTTATTAACTATAAAAAGGTAATAAAATCATGTCTTCCTAGCATCCTTGAGCTCCAACTCAATTCTTTCCAGGTGGGTATAAGTCATCGGTTTAATGGAAAGAGGCATGAAATCAGGTGAATCCCCATGAGTGGTTGACATGAATGTTCCATGGGTTATATGTATACATATTTGGGAATTATCCATGGATCATTATCTCAATTTTATGGCCAACTCCCAAAGTGTATATTAGTATCATTAAAAGAGGAACAGAGATCCTAGATTCTACCAAGGAATTGCATTTGTTGAGCACTCAACACACCCTTAAAAAATTCTGTAATTTTTTTGGTACAACTTTCTTTAATTTTTCTTCATGCTTTGATTCTTGTGGAACCTTAATGATTTTTTGTTTTTGTTTCTTTAATTTTGGTGGATTTAAACGTTTCCCTAACATAATATGACTTGTCAATAGAATGGAGAATGGATAACTGATTTAGAGAATGAAAGGAATCTCTCAACACTTCACGTTTCCCAAAAAAATATTTGAAATCATTGTCAAAACTTAAGCTTGTTGATGCCCGAAAGTCACCCTTTGATAATATTGACGCTGAAGGTTATCATGCATCGGTCGAGTCAATAAAGTACGGTGAAAAAGACACATTTCATATTTAATAGCTCCAATGTTGATCAACATCAGGCGTCGGCGATGTCAACAAGAAAACGTGCGTCGGTAGACAATAGGTAGAGGTGTCAGTTAATGTCGATGAATATCGAACATCGACACCCAACATGGCACATATAAAAGTCGTCCAAGAATGATTCAAGTGTCGATATCAATAACAAAATCTCACTGAGATTAGGACCATCGGATTAGCTCAATAGGTCATCCCAACCATTGAATTTTTGGGTAAGTTTCATAGTGCAATATCAAGTCAACACTACGGTTAACATATCACTTTTCCTCATTAATTAACATATCAGTGCTGGTATCACAACACCTCCATTCACATCATCATCAAAAAATCATAAAACCAAAGCCATGTCATCTCGTTTTGTCTCCATTGAGGTAAGTGTTCGATCTCACTGCTCACCAATAGCGCATCGACGTCGGCAGATCAAGACCAAGAAATCAAGTTTTAGCACACAATCTTGGTGCTCGCCGATCACCAATAGACCATCAGCATTAACAAACTAGAGACCAAGATATGTTCTTTTCTCATGTCAAAAACCCTATCGATGAACGATCATATTGTATCTAGCTACAATCTAGGTCGTCTATGTTCGTTCTTTCAACCCCCGAGGTAGATTTGAACTGTCCATTGCAATACTCATTTTTTCATACCTTTCCATGATTTCAAACTATCCAAAAATACCACATCTTCATCTCGATAAAATAACTACACAAAGTCACTTGAGCATGCATTTCGTCCATACCAGGATAGACGACCCAACATTTCCTTAAATCAATGAAACATTTAACAAGAGACATGCCTGATCCTGAATTGGACATTGTTGTCCGCAAACTCTCTATCATTTGAAATACCTAACAAACTGAATTAAATTCCATTTGCGTCTTTGTTTTGTGCAGCATATTAACTGCAAACTATGGTATAGATGACACAATTAATTAATGAATATTTGCAAAATATTTAACAGTACTCGGTGATGACAAACTCGGATGGGACCGCTAGACATTGTCTATTTGAATTCAGTTTGAAAATTGTTTCCCCATTGTTTGCATATTTTTCGTTTTTTAGTTTGTTGTGAAGAGTTCGCAAGTGACCAAACTTTTGGTCTAAGATGATTTGTGTCGTGTTCTTTGTAAGACCCAAAAATGGTAAGTGTTGAAACTAGAAAAAACTCTTCGCACTCGGGTATTTATGGTAAATTACTTCTCTTTGAAATATTTGGATAGGAAGGGAGATGAATCGAGTTATGTTGTTGTAGGGAAAATTTCGCCTCGAATACTAACAATGATTCAGTCACCAAACACACCAAAGGGAAAGAATGAGTAGGTGGGAGAAGATACTAGCTCGGATGCCAAGGCATTAGAATTTTCTCCCAAGACAAAATGGGTGATCAAGATGTATTAAAAGAAGTTGACCAAACCACCTCCTCTCTACAAGTACATATACACAAGCACAACATCCAAGGTACTTATGCCTTCCTGTCTCGATTTATATAATAATATCCACCACAAAAACTTTCCCAAGATCACACCTCACAGTCACTCGTAAGTAAGGGTATTAGATGACCAAGTATTTCAAAACATAAAATGATCTTTATTATACATGGTAGCATTCAAAACCCCAATTTCACCCTGCATAGAAACCTCAGAGTGGATCATTCACCATATCGATGCTAATAAATGTTTCATAAACAATGTGGATGGGGACTGTATTGGGGTTTTTCTTCCTACAGAGATCAACAAATATTATAAAATCAGAGATGCCAAATTCAAGTTAAAAAATGAGTTCATGATAAGATTCTATGAGCACCATATCGCATGTCAATTCTTGGAATCCTGGTGGAAATAAGACAATAAATTTGTGAATATAACATCAAGATGATATAACACAATAAACCTTAGGGAGCCATACATTTTCTTGATCGCCCCGATATGCCAATTATACGGAGAAAATTATTTCTCCAAGTTTTTCAAAAGCATGAATTTCATTGGCTTATACTATAGCTATATCCAGGAGCATTTTTAATTGGGGCACCATCATTTCTAAATAGCTAAGCATTCAGGTAGAGAAAGAACATAAAACCAAGTCCGGGAAACCCATGTTTTTTGCATAGTGTCTTATCTGTTGGATGCAATATGTGCCAGGAATGTGTTCCTAGGAATGGGATTAAGTTGGCACATCTATGAGCTATATGTAAATTTTTATTTCATAATTTTATGGGAGAATGGGTACAAGAAGTCTTATACTTCAATATGTGATGATTTTATGGCCAGGATATATTTCTTTCTTTTCAAGCGAAACTGCCCAAGGCTTTCAGAAGTAGCAAGGAAGGTCATAGATAGGTTAGTTCAATAGTACTTGGAAGAGAAAAGTACCTACAGTTTTTGGAGCTATCGATGTGTTGAGCACTCAACACACCCTAAAAGCCTTATGAAATTTTATCACTTTTGGGTACCACTTGTTTTCTTCACTGTCTGAATCAATTTCACTTTGGGAAATGGTTTATCTTTGTTTTTTTTTCATGACTCTTATCATCAATTCAGTTTTGTTTGAACTTCTAAAACCTTATGCCTAAAATAACTTGACACCCGAATTAAGAATCGACAACTAAACACTACACATGATGCGCTCAGGGTCGGCGTCGGAAAAAAATTCAATCAAGTAAAGGAACCATACAGTTACAAGAATCGTCGAGCAGTTATCCCCTTCTACATCGGGGGAAGGCAGAGCTAGTTTGCGTAAATTATTCACATGAAGTTTCAAGAGATAGTCAATCCCCTTCAGCATCGGCAAAATATAAGAAGTATAGACATTAACAAAGGACGTAAAGAAATTATCGATAGTTGATGACCGATGCGCTTTATCGGGGTCGGGGAAATATAGAAAGGTTACAACAATCATTTTGTCTATGAGAAACATATCACTGATCATCGATCCCTGATGAATTTTTGGCATCGGGACTTTTTCGAGAGAAGTCGATCCGAGAGCACTTGGGTAGGTTTATCGTCAATCGTCGATCCTTGACACTTTTTGTCATCGGCAAGATAGGATTGGGCTTTAGAATGTATAGCTTAAATAAAGTCTTATTTTCAATTAATATGCACAAATGAAGTGATCGGTCTTGAATTCCACATGTCTTTACCATGTAAGGGGGTTGTACGACCTAGTTTCGTCCTGAGTCATTTTAAGGTTCTATGGGTCCCAGTCATGCCTCCTAGTCATCATTGTCATGTCAGATTTGTATGGCAAGATCGATCGGCATCAGAGATTTTGCGAGGAGAGATCAATGAAAATCTTTGAAGCACAATCCCGACCCCCAATCCACCAACTGAACGAGAGAAACGATGGGATGTTTGTGACATAAGATACGATCAGATTTGGACATTTAATAGACCATTTAATGCTCGATCCCGCAATTGTTTCTACCTTGTGCGTCGAGTAGACAACAACAATTTGAAATAATTGATAGACCACATTAACACCAGCACCTGCGCCTTCAACCCACAATCAATTTAATTTTAAACATATTTGAAGATCTAGCAAAATATTTAATGAAATTACACTCATAACCCGAATTGAATGGCTAATGCGACAAGGTAAGTTCATCCCTTTTTAAATATCTAAAATGGTTTTTTGAACCAATTCATTCTACGCACAAAGTTGAATCCCAGAGTATCCGAAGGACAAAAGAGAGTGTCTCGAGACTGTACTGACTCTATGATTAAAAAAAAAAATGTTTAACAAGTTGTAGAGGTATGTGTTCAAGTTTGTCAATTTGTTGGTCGAGATTTATATATGCATCCAGTTTTTTCTTGCACAGTCTCTAAACTATGTTATAGTTTTAGGTAATATGTTGCCAAGAAATCCAACCACCAGACTCTCGCTGAGAGCACCCAAGCTTAAAGAAGCTGAAACAGGCAAAGGTTCTTCTCTGAGGACCACAAGGCAGTTGGAGTATGCTCCCAGGGTGGATCTTGTCATTAAAACATCAACAAAGTAATGTTTTGTCCAACCTTCGTCCTTCGGTGATACTGAAGTAAGAAATGGATCCAAATTTATGCTCCCACAGTGGGGAGACCTCTTCAACAGAATTAGATGAGAAGAGTACCCAAAGTATATCCCAGACAACGACCCGGATGTAAGGCTACTTGATGACTAGGTGTTCCCAAAAATTCGACGATCGTATTTACACATGGTGGCAAGTATAACCTCAGTTTTTCCTTACATAGAGGTTCTGAAATGGTTAATCGACCATATGAATGGGCATAAGTGCTTGATCAATGATGAGAATGGTGGGTGTTTCAGAATTTTCCTCCCAATAGAAGTCCAGAAATACTACAAGATCAGGGACCCAGAGGAATGGCTGAACACGGACTTCATGGTGAAGTTATATGAATTCCATGACACTAGCCGATTGATGGCCTCATGGTGGATGGAGGACAAGAGGTTCACTAACTGCAACAATGGTTGGTATGGGACGATTAACCTGAGGGGTCTATCCATCTATTTGATGGCTCTCATATGCCGACTATATGGAGAAAAGGATTTCTCCAAGTTTTCGGAAGCATGGATGTCATTTGAATGCATAGTGGTGATCTCCAGGAGTAGCTTCAACTGGGAGAGATAATCTCAAAACAATTAAGCATATGTGTATAGCAGGCTCAAATGCCAAAAGAATGGGAGGCACCCACTTTCTACATGGCCTTGTACCTGCTCGATGTCATGTGCGCAAGGAATTTCTTCGTCGGCATAAATTTAACTTGGCATGTTGCGGAGCTCCCGGTCCACGTCTACTTCAGCATACTATGGGATAACAGGTACAAGAAGTCTTATGCACTCATCTGCAATGAATTCATCGTCCGTATTCATTTTATTATTTTTAAGAAGGAATGGACAAAATTATCTGTAGCAGCCAAGAAAATGGTAGCCAAGGTAGGCGATTGGTATTTAGACGAATGCTCAACCTACATCAGGGTGTTCGGGGCCATTGAAGCACCACATCGCCTACCTGCTCATGTCCCAGAATGGATTTTTGTGGAAGAAATATGCTATCAGACTATCCTACAGGGC
The DNA here is from genome assembly GCA_010110895.2 of Picea sitchensis. Taxonomy (NCBI): domain Eukaryota; kingdom Viridiplantae; phylum Streptophyta; class Pinopsida; order Pinales; family Pinaceae; genus Picea; species Picea sitchensis. Next base: position 149,308 of record SNQJ01S0015095.1, on the reverse strand, counting down.
TACAATGCCACATTAGTCAAGGACAAAAAGAAGGATTTCATACCCTACAGTTTCCATGTAGGGTTTTATATGGTGAAGGATGCTGCTCAAACCAAACAAGAAGGGTTGAGCCAACTTGAATTTGGGTTCCCAACAAGTTGATTCCGCAAGCACGACCCCAAAGTCCTAGTCCTCCAACATTCTACACAAGTGTCATCATGTTGGTTGTATGAGGTGGTGTAGAGAATGGCCAACCCAAACATGACCAAGTGGCCATGAGCATGGATGAACAAGTGGAAATAATAGAGAAGTTGTCTCAAGAGGCCTTCAGAGCCAGGGAAGAAATCATAGCAGTAGAGACGACAGAGGCACAGAGAAGGGGATTACTCTTTCTAGAAGGGGCACAACAAATCATTGATCAATTTCAAAATGACCCTGATCTAATAGAGATGACGAGTATTCTCTCTAATAACCATATCAAAAGCCAAGGGGAACCAAGTGGCCTAGAGATGATGTGACTTGAGGAAATCATCAGGTCATAAAACCTTGAAGTTCCACCATCACATATCGGATCACCAGGGGAAATTATGACCCATCCCAAGATAGCAAGTACATCAGAAAGAACAAGTGCACCAAATCCCTTGCTCGATTTGATAACCATCTACAATGATGAGGAAATTTCATAGGTGTCCCTGATCACTCTAGTGCAGATCACAAAGGAAAAATAACTTGACATATCATCCACTATGGGTCCTGATGCTCCAATTCAGATTCATTCGCAGAGAGAGCATGAGGTAGAAAGTTCCTTAGAAACTAATCCACTCGACATACCAGGAACCCCAATGGAAATATCGAGGGATGAGCTAGGATAGAGTGAAAAGAAAGAATAAATTACACAACATGAAATTGACATTTCAACATCCGATTACCAAGTAAGTATCGAACCTGCCCCTGATTCCTCAGTTTTTTTCAGTGCCTTACCACCCAATGAGAAAAAACTAGAGGTCAAGCCATCAAGACATATAGAAGAGGTTCAAGAACCCATCCTTGAACAAATATACATAGTCGGGAGCCTGGGAAATACTCTAACGTGGGGAGAACAATAAATCTCTGAACCACTAATAAGAGGAGGCTTACATTGGACAGTTCGATCCTCATCACCAAAGAGGAAAAATTGATTAGCAAAGAGCACGCCAAGACGTCTGATCTTATCGACGCAGGGATGGAAATCATAGATGCCACCTATTAGTCCCTAAATTTGCACTTGACTGTGAGAGGGAAATCTAGGGCATCATTCGTTTATTGCAAAGTATTTTTAAGGTTTTAAGATTTGGTTTTTCTAGGGTGGTTGAAAACTAGGTCAAGATTACAGCATGACATGAAAATCAAGATCAAAACATAGCATATCCCACTAGATGAATAATAGGTAGACACATAGATGGACTAGACCAAATTAAGAAAAAGGAAGATGAAGTCTTCAATTTTCCAACTTCACAAGAGTTCTCGTCTCATTATATCATAAAGAAACAAGACTATCATCTTGATATCATAACTTGAAAATTATCTCTACAGCAAAATTTTCACTGTATAAATTAACAGTCAAGAATAAAAATGCATTGCAATCTGAATAAAAAATTCAAGCCTTTGCTATTAAGTGTCAATTGAACATAAATGCCTTTTACAATGAGTTCCACAAAAAGGTTCTCTGGATCTCCAATTTTTCAACCTCAACATGGTCTTTCTTCTGTCTATTTAAACTATCTATAAAAATTCCAGATCCTATCATCTAGTACAGACTTTAATGACTAGAATCGAACAGTATCTAACTCCTAAGGTATTTCACACAAAAAGAGCTTCTACTACCCCAAAATAGATCACAACTCAACAGCTTGATATAGCAAATATTGCCAGCATTACATTTGACTCTACAAATAGGAATTTTGTATGAATCTGTAAAATAGATCGAAGTCTTAGCATTTCATTGACCAAAACGAATAGGCTTTGCCATATTTCCTGGAAAACATTTAAACATGATTGTAACAAATCTCCATGTTACCTTTAGGATATAATCACAGCAGTGGCTTTGGCGTTTTTATGCTTTAGCTTTGTGGTTAGCACAACATTGTGCCAGTGGAGTCTAAAATTAATCTCCCTGAGTTCTTTAAGCAAGGCCCTTTGCTCTTTCTTCTTCTTTTTAAGACCTTGAATCCTTTCTTGCTGGCGAGCATTCCACTATTCTATCTGTGCCTTCTCCTTCTTTAATTTTTTTATTTTTTTCTGAAATAACTTGATCTTTTCCTTATCAGTTCTAATATTAACTCTAAATCCTAAGCATTCTTCAGAAGGTGCAGTTTCATTCAGGTTTAAGGCAACACTAGGTTCCTTGGCTTTAACCTGGTACTTTGAGACTAATTCTGAGCTATGTTCTTCCTCGAAACTTGATGAATCTAAAGCTCCAGGTACATTTGGTAAGTGATCTGAGTCTTCCAAGTAATCATGTTTTTATTCAGTGAATTTACTGATGCCTTTAGCCATCTCCTTAGCTTTTGCTAATCTAGTTGAGGTTCTTGTTATAGGGCTTGTAGGTGGTGTAAGTATTCTTTTTCCTTTGATGACAGATTTCTTGGGCAATGGGGTCCTTTTTTCCCTTTTCCTTGTACTTGCTTCATCATTCTCATAATCATCTTCTATGATTATGGTGTTTTCTTATTTGATTGATGGATTGAACATTGCCTTTGACTTCAGACTATACTTGTTGGTAACCCTAATCGAATTTCTTCGAGGTTTCTGTGATACACACATACCTTTAACCTTTTTCCCTTTGGTTGCAGCACTTCTTTTGTTGGTTGATGGCATTTCAATATTGACTGTAGTTTGAGTAGCAAGATCATTATCTGAATCTATTTCCCCTTTAGCATCTTCCTCAAGAAACATTTCAATTTCAGGCTACCATCTAGGCCTTTTACTTCTGCTCCACCTAGTCACCTTGATATCAGAAGACTCATCTTTCACAAGGTTTTAATCAGACATATCTCAGCTCTGTGTGATGGTCTTCCTCCCTCTACCTTTCTTCTGCTTATTGGACTGAGTGATAGGATTTAAGGATTGTGTGAGCCAGCTCCAGGGCTTCTGTATTTCATTCAAAGTAGACATGACTATGGTTTTAATCAAAACTTGATGGAAAAGACTTCTTTTAGCATTGGTAGAAAGTGACTGCACTTTCTTAAACACCTTTGTCAAGATTTAAAGGGTAATCACCATTTAAGTGCATTAGTATTCTGATATGGTAGATATAGACCAATGAAAACCTTCCTTCATAGGTTATGTACCTTTGAATCACGACCATAGCAGTGTGCCATTTGGGTCGAACCCAGTTGCGAGGTATTCCCCTTCTCCAATATGGATTCTACTTATCTGGAAGGAGGAATTGATTTACAAATTCAGTAACCACATACTCTTTATTCCACCATCTTTCCCCTCCAACCACGATCCTGCAAGCCTTTGAAGTAGTCTTCTCTGTCACTAGCATCAACATCTTATTGATTTCTACCTCGTGACCATCGAAATTCAAAGCAAACTCCATGGAAACTTGCTCATCGTAACCCTGAAAAGTGGTGAGAAACTCAAACCACCCGGTGTCTTTGAACCTTTGAGCCATCTGAGGATAGGCTTCAAGAAGTTTGGCACCTTCTGGTTCTATTCTGGCAACCTATCCGCTCCTTTTTGGTGCCATCAAACATAATTCTGCAACTGTCATCCTCAGGTTCCAAATTCGGCACCTGCAATTATTAATGTATATTTTTGCTTTGAATGGATACCTGCATTCCTCACTACAAGCCTGAAATAAGCCAACTCGAACAGGTGACATATAATGATCATCAAGCAACGGGTAATTTGAAATGAGTCCTGCGCGCGTACACAACAATTAGATCCTGAAACCATCGGATTTGTAAATGATTGCCAAGCTTTCGTGGATGCATGTGAATTCTCAATCCATGATTCATGTCATCAAAATGAAATCAGGATGGCAGACACATATCATGGCATGATTATTTGGTGCTACAGGAATAGGCTTATTCTCGTAACACGTTAAACAACTTAGCAAAACTCGAAAATTGAAATTCAAATGGAATATAAGGAGACACCTCAATTTTAAATAATGTATTTTCAAAATCAAACTTAAATAAATTATCAAAGACTGTAATGCAAACCACAAAATACCAAAATCGAAAAATTGAAATTGATTGAAAACACAAAATGAAGAATGGGTAAAGAAGGTTTAGGACAAGGCTTTCTCACTAAACAAAGAAAAAATTAGAGACTAACATTGGCTCCTTCCGGGGATGGAGTTTTGATACTAAACTCCAAGAACTATAGACCATTGCCTTTCCTTTTTCTTTGATTCATTGATTCCCCTGCGATTGTCAGTCTTTTATTCTTAGCATAACTGTAAAAACAAGTCCATTGGGTATATGGAGTCTTTATTGAAAAGAAAACCTATTGTACTAACTCTAACCTAATGAGCCTTTAGATGAAATATTTCTTCAAGAACCTCCCATTCACTGGGCCCCCGAAAATTTCAGTGTTGTCTAAATTATGTAGGAGAAAAGTGTTATTGTTCATTACCTTGGCTATCCTGAAAGGACCATACCATAGATTATCGAACTTTCCATGTTTTTCTTTATCCTCTCTCTTGGTGTCCCATCTCAACACCAAATCCCCTTCATTGAAAACATCTTTCTTATTTCCTTTATCCAATGTAGCCTTGATTTTCTTCTGATGAGAAACAGCTTTCTGGTTAACCTGTTCTCTGACCTGCTAAACTTCAATCAGCTGAAAAAATCTTCTTTGGACATCATTGAGTTCCTCCTATTCTTCTTGCAGAAACTTTAAGACTGGCAGGCCCAATTGAGTTGTCAGGATAGCTTCTATCCCATATACCATCTGGAATGGAAATGTCCCAATAGCCTTATTTTTGCTAATACGATCAGCCCAGAGAGAAAACTTTAACTTGGAATCCCATGTTTTTTTATTTTCTGCCAGTAAATTTTTGATAATTATTATCAGTGTCTTATTGGAAGATTTATCCAATTCGTTCCCCCAGGGGTAGTAGGGAATATAATGAACCAATTTGATATTATATTTATTGCATAATTCAATCATGGAATTCGACTTAAAAGCCTATGCATTATCAGTGACCAGTTTTTTAGGACAGCCAAACCTAGAAAAATATATCCCTTTAGAAATTCCATGATTACCTTGTCTGTGGTATTCCGAGTCAGAATTGCTTCTATCCACTTCATAAAATAATTTGTGGCTGTAAGAATCCATATATGTTGTCCTGAGGAGGTAGGATTAATCTATCCGATGAAATCTAATCCCCACTGTTGAAATGGTCCATGGGCGATGATTGGTTTCAGAGGCAGAGATATAAGTTTTTGCTTCCCAGCAAATTTCTGACAAGGTTCACATGCCCTAACCTAAACAAAAATATCTAAGAATAGAACTGGCCAGTAATAGTATGCTCTAAGAATTTTTAAGGCAGTAGCCTTCGAATGATGGTGGCCTCCGTAGAAACCATGATGCAGATCTTGCAATATTTGTTTAGCTTCCCTTTCGTCCACACACCTCAACAGAAAAATGTTGGGGTCCTTCCAAAACAAGGTCTGATCAACAATACGGTACTTTACAGCTCTCAACTTTAATGATCTGTGTTTTGATTTATCCAACTCTGGGGGAGATTGAAAATTCAGTAGAAAAAATACGATGTCTTTGTACCATTCTGAAGAAACATACTTGTTGTTTATTTTTAAATCAATTTCTTCAATCTGGACGAAAGAGTCTTGTGTCATGTCTGAAAGATGACATAATCCCATTTCTTTGCAATTGGATTATGTCATTAATTTGGCGAGGCATTGTCCCTTTATCAGTTGAGTAGGTTTTATGGTGAGATCATATTCTGAGATTTTGATTATCCATTTCCCTCGCTTACCTTCACAATCAGGCTGAACCAATATTTCTTTGACTGCACTGCTTGGGACATAAGCTATAATTTTTTATAGAAGAATATACACTCTGAAATATTTTAAGGCCTTCACTAAGTCATAGGCCTATTTTTCTATTAGATCATACTTCAATTCAGAGTCCCTGAGAGTTTTTCTAAAGAAGGAGATAGGCTTCTCGTGGCCTTGCTCATTTCTTTGTAGAAGAACAACAACTATGGTATTTTCTGATGCAAATGAAAAAATCATGAGCTCTTTAGAAAAATATGGGCTAATTAGAACAGGTTCCTGAACAATAGCCTGTTTGATCCTTTCGAAGGATTCTCTTTCTTCTGGTATCCACTTAATTTATGTATCCTTTTTCAACATGTCAGTGATGTATTTGACAATCTCTGCAAAGTTAGGTATAAACCTCCTTAAAAAATTAATCTTACCAATGAAGGACTGAATGGACTTTTTATTTCTCGGAATGTCGATTAGTTGAATAGCCTTTACTCTTTCTGGATCTATTTTAATTCCTTCAGGTGAAACGATGTGTCCAAGAAGCTTTCCTTCCTCCATGGAAAAATGTGATTTTTTGGGATTAAGTGATATGTCGTACCTCCTGCATTTCTCAAAGGTCTTCTTCAAGTGTTGTAAATGTTCTTCATTGGATGTTGAAAATACAGTGATGTCATCAAGGTAAATAACCACAAACCTGTCCTTCTCCCCAATGAAATCTATGTCCATAGCCCTTTGAAATGTAGCTCCAGCGTTCATCAACCCGAAAGGCATCTTTTCATACATAAAGGTGCCCTAGGGAGTGGTAAAAGTTGTTTTCTTTTTGTCCTCTTCCATTACTGATATTTGATTGTACCCTGAATATCCATCAAGCATAGAAATTATCTTTTCCCTGACAACTTTTTGTAAGATATAATCCATTTTTGGTAATGGATAATTGTCTTTCAGAGAGCACCTGTTTAGGTTCTGGAAGTCTACACAGAGCCTTATCTCTCCGTTCTTTTTCCTGACAGGCACAAGGTTTGCTACCCATTCTGAGTATCTTAGTGGAACTATGATTTTTTCTTCCAGCATCCTTTTCAGCTCGTTTTCTATTATAGGTAACAGTAAAGGATTAAATTGCCTGAATTTCTGCTTAATGGGTTTTGATCCAGGTTTCAGAGGAATTTTGTGTTGAATAATCTATCAAACACTTTCAGATCTTCATAATACCAGGAAAATATATCTGAGTATTGTTTCATTAGATCAACATATGCTTCTTTCTGTTTTTGTGACAGTTTCCTAGATACCTTTACCAACCTGGGATTTGCATCCGGACTAATGTCACAGTCTTCCACATCTGTTTCTTCTATTTGGATAACAGCCTTCTTGGAAACATCGTTATGATTGAACAACCTTTCGAATGGAACCAAACACTTGGGCAGATGGTTTGTCTTCAGTTCAACGATTTTGTGACCAGCAATAGTATCTTGAAGAACTTCTGCAGTGTGTATTTCTTCTTCTGCATCTTCGTCATCTTGATCAATTGAAATGTTAGAAAACTCTTCAATGGTTTTCAAAAATCTCTGAATTTCCTCATCATCTTTAAAAACCTGCCAATGTTTTATATTATTCAGAATTGAGGGTCTGTGTCTGACTTCAACTTCAAACTTCAGATTAGGAAGCACTGGAGTTTTAAAGTTTCTTGCTACAAATGTCAAAGAGTCGGCCTGTTGATTTAAATCCCTATGAACAAAAGTAATATTGAATGGCAAGAAGAAATTATCCACATAATCCCACACCTCATTTCTGTATTGTTTCAATCTTTGCTATTTGGTTTGATATATATTCCTGACCTGGTGAACAATAAGTTTGGAATCTCCAAAAACAGACAACTTATAGATACCCATATCTCTTGCAGCTTTCAAACCTAACAGCAAAGTTGCATACTCACTGATGTTATTAGTGGTGTCAAATTCAAGTTTATATGACATAGGAATAACATCCTTGGTAGGGGAAATGAAGACAATACCAGCTCCAGAACCTTCTTTAGAACAAGCCCCGTCAAATACATTTTCCAAACAAAAAAAAATTCACTATCTCCCACTGCAGTTGTTGACTTTCTGACTGATACTTCTGTCATTTCCTCATTCATATGAAAAATAGAAGAACCTAGATCATCTTCTACAGCATATATAGGAGGATTATTGGGATTATCGTGATTACTTACCAAATATGCCAATATGACTTCTTTGTATAATCTTCGTTGTTCCCCCAAAAAAACAAGTATGGTTGCATAGCTAAGGTCCATCTACAGAGTGCCACCTACCTTCTTATCCCAAGATCTCGAAAGAATCATTCCAAATTTTGGTCGTATGTCAGCCACGATAACATCTAATACCACACTTTTCATAGGTAATTGGGAAAGAGTTACAACCACATCTTTCATAAGTCCAAGCCATTTGACTTTCTTCGAGTCAAAAGAATAGAGATCATGATATGGTCTAGTAATTTCCAACCCCAATTCTTAAATCACCACCTTAGGCATGACATTATGTGAAGCACCAAAATCCATTACGCAATTGTGCAATATCTTGTCATGGATATTTAGTGAAATGTGAAAAGGTGGAGAGGCATCAATTATGTCTTCAATGTGAGGTCCAATAGTAATGGCGGGGTTTTCATCTTCAAGGTTGACTGTATCTGAGAAGGTGACATGAGCTGGAGCCTACAGAGCCCTAAGGACAATTTTTCTGATGGGTTCTGTTTTCAAGAGTTCTAATAATGGTAATGGAATCTTGATTTTGTTGATTTCATGTTCTAAATTGAAAACATAAACATTTTTATATGGTTCCCTTATACCAACATTTCTATCCTTGGCAGGTTGCTTCAATGGTTGATCATCTTGGACATTGGGAACACCTTTGATTGCCTCTGTCTTAATTGGAGTACTGGCCTTCTTTGTAGAAATAGGTGGATCTACTTTAGGTTCCTAGGAACCAGATCTGAGATTGTATTTTTTCCCTTTAGGTTCCTGCTGGACAATCTCATATCCATCCCCTTCCTCAAATTGATTTGCAATCAAAGCATCTTCATATTCCTGTTGTGTCACATGTAGAGGAGATGATTCGGAATCATTCAAATGAACTACAGGGTCTTCTTCTATATGATCCTCATCTTCCTCCTCATCTACTGCATTATTCTGAAAAGGAGGTAACACCTTTTGGTCATCTTGGTTTTTTCTTTCTCTTGGTAAGATTTGAGGTACATTGTTTGGTCTCCTGAACTGATTTGGATTTCTGTAAACGCCCTCCTGTGCAGGCCTATTGGGTTGTTTTTGTTCCATCTTCAACCTTGCCATTTCATATGTCATATTTTTCAACATCTTAGCCACTTCATCCATTTTAGTATCGGATGTTGAATTAGAAGATGAAGGCAACTCTTCCTTTTTCTTTTTTCTATCTCTATCACTTCTAGACTTCAATTTGTCTGCTACTAATATGTTTGATTCTACCTCAATAGCTGCATCTTGCATCAGGCTAAGGGTAGTGGTTCTTATTTCCCTAAGAAACAAGGAAAATTTAGCATCGAATGCATTGGAAAAAGTGATTTTAGCTGACGTCTCTAAAGGTTTTATCTCCTTTGGAATTTTACCATACATCTAGTTGAACCTTTTGGTAAAATCAGGTATTGATTCACCTTGTTTCCTCTTTAAAGCACTGAATTCAGTAATGTAGTATTGAAAGTCTTTTTTATCTGACCAATGACTGAGAAAGGCCTCATCTAAAGCTACAATATAAGCTATTGAATTAGCAAGCAAACTCCTGAACCACTTTCTTGCTTCCCCATTTAAACTTTGTACGAATAATCTCATCCACACATCAGCATGCTCTACATTGAAATTGTCTGCAAAACAATAAAACAAACTCAAATTCTCTTCAGCAGTAACTGATCCATCTCCATTAAATCTGGGCAAATATCTCATATAATCATTTGGTGGAAAAGCATACATGACTTTTGGAAGTACCAGGGGAGCATATCTAGCTGCAACTAATTGGTCCATTCTGTCTGTGGCCATATTAGTTGTGTTTAAAGCTTTTGGAGTGAGCAAGATTGGTGATGTTGCAGGTGAAAGGGTCCCTTGTGTATTACAACTTATATGTATTGTCACTGAGTCTTGATCTTCAGCAGATGGAGATTTCTCTTCTGGACTATGATCAGCTAATGGGCTGAGAAACAGAGGATTCTCAAGAAAAAAATAATGTGATCTAAAATGTTCAAATGAGAACGATTCAAAAGATGGCGAAGGTGTCTCTGATTCACTCTTAATACCTATGTTGGGGCCTCTTGAATTTTCAGTTATAAGAAAGAAGTATGGATATTCCTATTTAATGTGGTCAATAAGCAACTTCTTTTGTTCTGGATTTAATTCTGAAACGTTTGAAGGGAATGAAACTATATCAGACACAACAACAGGCTTAATTTCATTTTCGGGTTTTAAATATTCATTTGATTGGGTTTTGATTATTTCAGAAGATTCAGCTTGAGGATTTTCTGAAGATAATTTCCCTTTTGAAAGTGAAGACTAACCAGAATTTGAATGCACTAATAACACCATCGAGTATGAAGATTTAGTGAAAGGGATAAAGAAAGCCATAGACTTAAATGTTAAAGAACAAAATTTTTTCGAAGACTCTGAAATCATCATTACAAAAGTAATGAACACTATACACTGCAACTCTCCTCACCTAAGGAATTATCAACAAGAAGTGCACAGACTAATAGAACATTTGGAAGCCTTCGACATTACAATGATCCCCAGAGCAAATAATACTCTTGTTGATTCCCTGGCCACTGTTTCCTCAAGGCTATCCCCTTTATAATACTATGAAGCCTCCTGGTTCACTATGGAGTTGTTATCACCATAAATTGCACCAGTCATGCATACCTGGCATCAGGCCACCTTACTTGCTATCTTTGCTAAGCCATCACTGAACAAATCTTCTAAGAACCATTTTTTTGAAGGTGTATGCACCCTACACCACTACTACCCCCGTACATATGCTTTCTGCACCACTGCATCCCGTGTACACTCACAAAAGGTCATGAAAAATGAAAATTGAAAAGGGATACGGGTTTTCGGGCCGTTACTTAATCAGTTGACCACCATAGCCAGTCACCCCAACTGTTACTATCTCTTTTGTAATATAAAATAAGGTGTTGGTGTCCCATTCCAAAAAAATCATGAGAGCATAGAAACTTTGACCATTTCAATATTCCCCATTTGCCCCAATATTTTGCAACCACATTGTGAGTTTGAGCCAGAATTCCTTCTTCCTCCTTTGCAAATCCTTGCTATTTCCCTAGAGAGAACTGAAGAGGGGAAGAATATGTGGAAGAAGTTTATGCATGGTGAAGAGGATCCCAAGAACGATTTCGAGGAGTAGTGCCAGTCTCATGTTGTAAACGAATTTTGTGAGATTAATATAAAGAAGTACTTTTTCCATCCCACCAAATGACGTCTTAAATCTTTATGATTTGTTTACATTTCTTGGTTATAATGTCTAACCCACTATTCCATATATAGAATGCATTCTTGTATTTTCTTGTTTATCTTTTGGTGAATGCAGGTCAGCCTTGGAAGGAGACTTGCAGTCGGGAAACAACCAAGCGCAAAGGCGTTGACACCGGACGTGGAGTTTAAGGTATGCTTATTGGATCCCTATACTTTTTATTTTATGTATGATTGTGGGGTAATGTCGAGATAGTTGATAAAAATTAGGAGACTTTAGATGGTTATCTCCACCTGCACTTTAGAAATCTAGTGTAGTCTGTAGAGGGGTTTTCCTGCTATAGCAGGAGCTACTCTACAAACCATCAGTGCCCAATAATATTTCTAATTGGAAGGTATTTTAAGGAGATGAACATATCATAAAATTCTTAACCAATCAGGAAAATTTTAAAGACTTGGATATTGATGATGAATTATTCCAAGAGAAACTATTAGAAACCAATTCCTGTGAACAAAGAAGTGGAACAGATCATTCGACTGAAAAACCGAGGTTTCGCACGATACCAAAAGGGGTAAACAATTTGGAAAACCTCTTTGACTTAAGGGAAAGATTTAAAGGGTCAACAAACACAAAGGTAGGGAGCTCATGTCCCATGCATGAGACTGTAAACCTAGGAACCCTAGAAAACCCTAAAAATATAAACCTTGGAAAGACCGTGTCTAAAGAAGAAAGGAATTCCTATCTCAAAATTTTAAGATAATATCAAGATGTTTTTGAATGATTCGAATGATATCTAAAGACTTATGACACTCATATAATTCAATATAAAATCACGTAAAACCCGGAGCAAAACCCTTCCAACAGAAGCTATGGAAGTACCACCCATCTCTGGAACCCCTCATGTGTCAATAGTTAAAGAAATTATTAGATGCTAAAATTATCTTTCAGGTTAGACATTATGCCTAGGTAGAAAATTTGGTTCCTGATAGGAAAAAGTCTGGGGAGATCCACCTTTGTGTGGGTTTTAGAAACCTCAACATAGTGTTCAAAAAGGACAATTACCCAGTCCCACCGATGGAGCAACTATTGCAGACCGTGTCTTGTTCTGAGGGTTTTTCCCTGCTGGATAGTTTTTCAGGTTATAACCAAGCTCTAGTTCCAAAGGAAGACCGACTGAAAACTACCTTCTGAACCAAGTGGGGAAACTTTTCTTATAAACGCATTCCCTTTGGGTAAATCAACGTAGGGGAAACCTTCCAAAGGGCCATGGACATAGATTTTTGGGTACTAATAAAAAAATGTGTAGTAGTCTATTTGGACGACGTGACTATGTATTCAAAGAATAGAGAAGATCACATCCAACACCTAACCCATATTTTTGAAAGGTGTAGGAAATATGGTATATCTTTAAACCTTAAGAAAACTATCTTTGGTGTCGAGGAAGGGAAACTACTAGGTCATATTATATCTCAAGCAGCAATTCGGATAGACCCATAATGAATTATAGAAATAGATCAGCTTCCCTTACCCCACAACAACGAGTCTATGCAATCTTTCTTTGGGAAAATCAATTTTGTGAGGAAGTTCACCCTTGATTTCGTTGAAACTATCAAACCCTTACAAAAAATGATCCGAAAAGATGTTGAATTTAAGTGGAATGATGAACGAAAAAGTGCTTTCAACAATATTAAGGTTGTGTTGAGAAATCAACACACCCTAAAAATCCTTATCAAATTTTTCACTTTTTGGGTACCACTTGATCTTCTGCACGGTCTGACTCATTTTCATTTTGGGAAATGTTTTTTATTTGTTTATTTTCATGAATCTCATCATCTATTCAGGTTTTTTTGAACTTATGAAACCCCATGGCTAAAAGACCTTAACACCTCAATTAAGAATCAGCAGCCAAACACTGCACCCAATGTGCTCAGGTTTGGCGTTAGAAAGAATTCAAGTAAGAAAAGGAACCACTCGGAAAACAATAGTCGTCGAGTGTCGATCTTCATCGACATCACCAAAAGGAAGTTTTTGTTTACGTAATTTTTTCGCATAAAGGTTTGAGAGATATGTTATCCCCTTCGGCATCAGTAAAATACAAGGAGGACATACGTTAACGAAGGATGAAAATAAATCCTCGATAGTTGATACCCGATGCACTCTATCGGGATCGGGGAAAATACAAAAGGATGATATCAAAAACATTTGACCATGATAAAGTTATACCCGATCGTCGATCCCTGATGTGGTTTTGGCATTGGGACTTTTTTGAGGGAGCTGATCCTAGAGTGCTTTGGTAGGTTTATCGTCGATCGTCGATCCTTGACACTTTTTTGGCATCGGAAAGCTAAGGTTTGTTTTAGAATGAATAGCTTAAGGAAAGTTCTGAATATGATTTTATACAACTGAATTAATTCATTGGTCTCAAACTCCACGTGTCTTTACCAGGTGTTGGCAATGGAAGTCACTCCTGGATTGCAGCAGGAGTAGAGCCTGACACCCATCAGTTTATGTCATGATTTTTGTATGAAAGTGGTGATCGAATGGAAGTAAACTCGAACGATATTGTTTCAACTCTAAAACTAGGCCAAGCATGCATGGGCAAGTGAGGTCTTAGACATACTCCAGACAGTGAGTTGTAGTAAGGGTGTGTAGGGGGAAGACTTGTATCAAAGAGATGCAAGGTATATTGTCAACATCAGGTTTCTAGCAGACTGTAGGAGAATGCATTTAAACACGAGATCTTCTTACATTCAAACACAGAAAACCAAAGAATACAATAGTGCCACAATAAATCCTTTATCATAACACAACTGCAATAATTCATCTGAATCAGTCAATCATGAACTCCCTCAGTATGAGATAAAAACTAGATGGAATAAGGAAATTGTCTTTCATTAAACAAGAAATCTTACATACATATGCATAACCAGAGAACTAGAGTGTCTGTTAAAACATTACAATCAGGAGCTTCGCTCTACCATCGATAGCTTGAAAAATATCAAAACTAAGTATATATATCCCTGAACATTTTCCCAACAGAGGCCTATTGGACTTTCGGGACGAGGAGTCTCTTCAATCAAATATTGCCTGCACTCCTCTGTCATACGCCACCTTAATTCTGCATGGCTCGTTCCAGGGGGTAGTTGAGCCCTTAAATGATGAATTAGCATGCGCAGGCTTCCCTGGTGAGTCGAGGACTTGACGTGGCTTCCATGGAAAGAACCAGTACAGAGGACCATCTCGGGTAATATTTTTAGCTGGGACATCCATACTTTGCAATTAATGAGTGAGGTGAGGTTTCAACCACCCTTTCTCTTCTTCATTCATTCCCAGCAGGTACCGGGATTTAGATCACATTGAACCGACGTCTGGAGAACACAGTGCCCCCCTTCTGAAACTCAATTTGATGCTTTTGGCCTCCCTTTTATGAAAAATGATAAATGCTAACACCCATCCTCCAGGCCTGCTCCTTGTGACCAGGCGCCAAAACCAAGGGCCCGATTCTAGGCGCTTTCGGCACTTCAGGATTCGAGGTTTCGACAGGTGAAATGATGAGGAGCGCTTACTCCTTGAATTCTCGAATTCAGACATGGCACAGATGTGTGCCACGTCTCCTTAAGATAAACGGATGAGGTAGCATCCGCTATTTAAAAGGGGGCCTACTTCATCCACAGGCTCGCTTGACGTGACCTGGTGCTGGGACCGTGAACTTGGCTCCAAAGGTGCTTCCGGGATTTCGTCGATCGACGATTTCAGCTGTAAAGAATGGGAGGCTCTTCATCTCCCAAAACACCAATCCCCGATACACCGACTGACTGCCACCTGTCTCGACTGGATCGAACGACCCAGATTTTCCTTGAACTATTGGCGCTATCCTTCGTGCTAAATCCCGGGCAACTTGGCAGCCCTGAAATACTCTTGTGCCTAGGATAAGAAATGTCGCTAACATTAGGCTCCATGGGGGATAGATTCATCCCTGTGATGCTCTAAGAACTCATTCCGCAGCTTTAGTGCCTTGTTGTTGGGCTATGGAGTCAGGCTCAAAACATCCCGCTGTTGAAAATAGAGGCCGAAAAATAAAAGAAAAAAAATAAAGATACATGCTCAAAGGAGATTATTTATATACAATCCTAAACTAATAAAACACTTTACATGGGGATAGGTGAAAGCAGACTTCCACCATAGCCAATCAAGTAACTTCCTGAAGGGAAGCTCTTTCCTTTTGTCAGTGATCACAAACATTTGATGTAACCGAGACAGCAGAACGGTTACACTCTTCAACTTCCCCTTACACGCTGAAGTTGAGATGGGATATGGTGGCTCCAAAGCATAAGTGAAATTCCACTCCATGTAGTCGCTGACAGGGTCATCGAATGAGTGGCCAATTCTAGGAAATTGGCGACAGACAGCCTCTTCTGTTGCATAGTTGTTCACATGCGGCTAAATATCTCTGATAAGTACAGGTTGGTGGACAACTGATGTAGGCTCACTGATCTCAGGTGGTGGCTGCTCGTTGACTGGCTTTGGACAGGAAACATTCTGCTCCTTTGGTTCTTTCTCCTATTCTGGTTGACTCTCCCCCNATAAACAGCCCCCCCCCCTTGGGTAAATTATGCTCTTCTTCATACTGCTCAGCGTCTCCTGAAAGACCGAGATGGTTGATTTCCGCGTGATAATCTTCCTTAGTGAGCAGAGGAAAAGGTTCTGTGACCTGCTCTTGGAAATCCAGCATATCAAGCTCAGACTCTGATTTGTAACTGTCATAAGTGGGTTGGCTCCTCTGATCAGAAAAAGGTGATGTGGGGTCCCGCTACTCCTCTTCCAGATAATCATCAAAGTCGGGGGGAAACAGAGCTTTTCCAACTTGCAGAAGTGGAACTATCCTCCACTCCTCTGTTTCGACCCCGAATGTAAACACATCATGGGAGATCTTGTGAAGGAAAAGAGAACAATCCTCCTCCACAACCACCTCTTCATCGTTTTGATTTGAGACAGCAAGCTCATCGGGGGAAGAAACTAACGTAGCTATGAAATCTTCAATAACCTCCTCAAAAGGGCTACTAAGAACATGTGCTTCAAGGACCGGAAAACCTTCTCCGTTGCCTTCAGATTGCGACCTTGCATGTTGGGTAGTGAGAGATTTCGCCTGCTCTATCATTTCACTCAGCACATCTTCTTCCCCCAGTCTTCTATCCTTACATCCCTCATCATTACAGCCTCTATCTGACATAATCATATCTAGGGGGATTTCTTCTTCTTGGCTCTCCCATGGGTCAGATTCATAATGACCATAAACCAGACCCGTGGGAAAGTTTTTTTTATTTCCCTCAATAGAGTTGCTAAGGGCATCCACTTCAAAGGATGGGAAATCCTCAGCACATTGTTCAACTTCCCACCTGTCAAGTCTGGAAGTGATAGATTTTATCAGTTCCATAACTCCGCCCGAAGAATCTTCTTCCTCCCTAGGATATTCATAATCATACATTGTAGAGATACCAAAATCATCTTCTTCAAAGGGTGGAAAATCCTCTACACATCGCTCAGCTTCCCACCTGTCAAGTCTGGCAGTGATAGATTTTATCAGTTCCATAACTCCACCCGAAGCAGACGAATGGGGAGGAGAAAGGACTGATTCCTGATCCAAGTCATCAGGATCATCCTCATAGCCTACATAAGAAACAACTCTATCTTGTATACATTTGTTGTAGCATCCCTCACAATAGCTATGAAAAATCAACTCAAATGGATAAAGCTCCTGACAATAGGCAGTGAAGGCTGCATGGAATTCACTGAGTGAAGAAATGATAGCAGGGGGTAAAGAATGATACCATTTACGAGCATCCCCTGCGAACGAGAACATGAACATTTTCAGTAATACATCCTCATGATGTATCTCCCACTGATGCATGAGTTCATGAAACTCACTGAGGTGCTAAGTAGGGTTGTCCTCTTCACGTTTTCCAAATATGGGAAAATAATCACCCCATTCATTCGGAGAGGGGACAACATT